>JBBGZY010000886.1:600000-857359 GCA_037952925.1 Lithobates clamitans | reverse complement strand
CAACCAGTTCTCCCTGTGTCCAGTACAATAACCCCCAACCAGTTCTCCCTGTGTCCAGTACAATAACCCCCAACCAGTTCTCCCTGTGTCCAGTACAATAACCCCCAACCAGTTCTCCCTGTGTCCAGTACAATAACCCCCAACCAGTTCTCCCTGTGTCCAGTACAATAACCCCCAACCAGTTCTCCCTGTGTCCAGTACAATAACCCCCAACCAGTTCTCCCTGTGTCCAGTACAATAACCCCCAACCAGTTCTCCCTGTGTCCAGTACAATAACCCCCAACCAGTTCTCCCTGTGTCCAGTACAATACCCCCCTTCCCCCCACTTTCAGTTAACACTGCAGTACAATGACCACAGGTCAGTCTGATAACACTGCACCATTCTTTAACATCTATACAAACCACAGTTCTGTAAAGTTCTGAAAACAGGAAAGGCACGTTTGTGTCACATGCATTGTTGTCTCACAGTTTTTAGAACCCATAAACAGTATCGTGTTCCAAGGGCATCCACCTTCTATAAAACTAGGTGTGACAAAAAAAAAAAAAAAAAAAGAAGATTTACAGCAGACAACCCTAAAATGGGATGTCACTACTATAACCAAATATATCCAAACAGAAGTTAAGAACCTTGTGTCATATACCTCAAATACATACTATATAGTTGCCAGAGAAAGCAGGAACATATTTGTGAAAAAGGTCACATAGGGGCTTGATACTACAAATGAAGGAATTAAGGCCTGTCATACAAGGTGTGAATCTAAGTCCGTTCAACAGGAAGCGGCCAAGAATCAAACCGTTAATAGGCAGGCTGAATGTACCATGTTGATCGATTGATCAATCTGGGTACAACCAGCCTGCCGGATTCCCTTCAGATTATCACTATAGCCGCAAGAAACAATCACTGTCTTCTACTAGCAGGGATGGCTCCCCCCCCCCCCCCCCCCCGCTGGGAGAAGACAATCGATCGGCAGGAGGGATTCCCGTCAACACTGTCTGTGTTGATGGGGGAATCATGAGAATTTTTTTCCTGCAACCCGTGGTTGCAGGAAAGAAATTCATACCGTGTTATGGGCAGCCTAAACGGTGTAGCCACAGAGTCCACAAAAAGAGGCCCAAAGGCTGAGCCAGTACAGCAGACACAGCCAAGCAGAAACCCCACAAAGGAATAAGGAAATATTTATATCGCTGCATGATTTTCTAAGGTTTGTGTTGGAGCTAAAATACCCACTGGAAAATGTTGTGTGGATCGCTGCTGACTGATGAGCACTGTGCTATCCAGTGAGACAGATCATCTGTTAAAAAGAATACTTAACAAAAATGAGAGAAATCTGAGGACTGACATTCCTGACGTTCTTCTGGAAATACCGATTTCCTTACCAATACTGCTTTCAGTACACAGCATGTAAAGTTAAAATAAAGTTAAATGCTGAATTTGCATGTTTATTTTGGGTGCGTGACTCAGAAAAGATTAATTATTCTTTGCACAGTTAAACAGAATACAAGGTATTTTGTGAATGAACAAGAGGGGAGGAGAGGCAGATATTCTGTGTATACACATGTAGGAATTTTATTATACATAGAATCAATCTGCACAGTTAAGGGCCCTTTCACATGGGCAGATCCATTGGACAGACTTCGCTAGCTCAGCAGGGGATCGCTCCGTCGATCCCCGCTGAGCAGGTGGATGACAGGTCTGTCTCCGCTCACTGTGCTGAGAGAAACGTTTCAGAGCCCAGCTGTTCTCTATGGGGTGATCGGATAAAAAAGGACAGCATCTCCGTTTTCATCCAATCCGCTGGAGAGATGGCGAACGTATCGCCATCCGTGTGTTTTTAGAGGATCTTGTCGGATCGGATAGCAGGCGGGTGTCAGTGGACACATCTCCACTGATATCCGCCTGCCCATAGAAGTCAATGGGTAGCCCGCTCGGATCCGCCTAAAGAAACAGACAGGTGGATCTGAACGGGCTGGCCCAGAAGTGATTTGTTTAAAAGTTTAAACTGTTGCTCCTAGAAACAACCATTCCTAAAGTCCAACTTCTGCCAAACCTGGATTTTCATTATGAATAGATCAGGAAAGGGTTAGTGCCACTATAAGGCTTTTAAGGCTATAAGGCTTGTATAACAGTGTAAATTTGCTGTCCCGTCTAAATAACTCAACACACAGCCGTTATTGTCTAAGCCGCTGGCAACAAAAGTGAGTACATTCCTAAGTGAAAATGTCCAAATTGGGCCCAAACTGGCAACATTTTGTGTGGTCACCATTATTTTCCAGCACTGCCTTAACCCTCCTGGGCATGACATTCACAAGGGCTTCACAGGCTGCCACTAGAGTCCTCTCCCACTCCTCCATGGACGACATCACGGAGCTGGTAGATGTTGGAGAACTTTCCATTTGAAGATGCCCCATGGATGCTCAATAGGGTTTAGGTCTGGAGACATGCTTGGCCAGTCCATCACCTTTACCCTCAGCTTCTTTAGCAAGGCAGTGGTCGTCCTGGAAGTGTGTTTGGGGTCGTTATGTTGGAATACTGCCCTGCGGCCCAGTCTTAGAAGGGAGGGAATCATGCTCTGCTTCAGTATGTCACAGTACATGTTGGCATTCATGGTTCCGTCAATGAACTGTAGCTCCCCAGTATTGGCAGCACTCATGCAGCCCCAGACCGTGACACTCCCACCACCATGCTCGACTGTAGGCAAGACACACTTGTCTTTGCTCTCCTCACCTGGTTGCCGTAACACACGCTTGACACCATCTGAAGCAAATAAGTGAATCTTGGTCTCAGCAGACCACAGGATATGGTTCCAGTAATCCATGTCCTTAGTCTGCTTGTCTTGAGCAAACTGTTTGTGGGCTTTTTTGTGCATCATTTTTAAAAGAGGCTTCCTTCTGGGACGACAGCCATGCAGACCAATTTGATGCAGTGTGCGGCGTATGGTCTGAGCACTGACAGGCTGACCCCCCACCCCTTTAACCTCTGCAGCAATGCTTACAGCACTCATATGTCTACTTCCCAAAGACAACCTCAGGATATGACGCTGAGCACGGGTACTCAGCTTCTTTGGTCGACCATGGTGAAGCCTGTTCTGAGTGGAACCTATCCTGTTAAACCGCGGTATGGTCTTGGCCACTGTGCTGCAGCTCAGTTTCAGGGTCTTGGCAATCTTTATATAGCCTAGGCCATCTTTATGTAGAGCAACAATTCTTTGTTTTTTCAGAACCTCAGAGAGTTCTTTGCCATGAGGTGCCATGTTGAACTTCCAGTGACCAGTATCAGAGAGTGAGAGTGATAACACTAAATTTAACACACCTGAGACTTTGTAACACTAATGAGTCACATGACACCGGGAAGGGAAAACGGCTAATTGGGCCCAATTTGGATATTTTCACTTAGGGGTGCACTCACTTTTGTTGACAGCGGTTTAGACATTAATGGCTGTGTGTTGAGTGATTTTGAGGGGACAGCAAATTGACACTGTTATACAAGCTGTACACTCACTACTTTACATTGTAGCAAAGTGTCATTTCTTCAATGTTGTCACATATTTACAAAAATGTGAGGGGTGTATTCACTCTTGTGAGATACTGTGAGATAGATAGATAGATAGATAGATAGATAGATAGATAGATAGATAGATAGATAGATAGATAGATAGATACACACATTCAAGTAGGGAAAAATTTTACATTTTTATTGTTGTCCACGACTTCCTGTCCCAGTCACAACAACAACACCTGATTGCTGTACATGGGGTCATAGAAATAAAAAAATATATATAATATATATATATATATATATATATATATATATATATATATATATATATATATATATAGCGTTTCTCCATGTGCACTACCCATTGACAGTTTTTCGTGACTTGACCTTGGGTGAGCGACTGATGATGGGCATGATAGTCGACAGCTTATTTTATTGTACTATCATTATTTCTATTTCAATCTTCTTATTGTATTCCTAGTTAATGTAATGGTTTTATCCGGTGTTACATCTAACTGTCCTTAAAATATCCCCTGATGAGCCCAAAGTGGCGAAACATGTCGGGATAACCGCTCCAATGCGATCTTCGAGTGATTATATCTTGTCATCTACTTTGAATTCTAGATGTATCCTTGTACATGTGCACATAATTTATACCAAATCTTTTAACCATGCAACAATAAAAATCTTGTAATTAATTTTCTATGGATTGAAATTACTTATTTCTCTTTGTTGGCACCCTAAAAGTCCAGTTAAAAAGCCCCCTCTTTTACCTCTTATCGAGAGAGAGAGAGAGAGAGAGAGAGAGAGAGAGAGAGAGAGAGAGAGAGAGAGAGAGAGAGAGAGAGAGAGAGAGAGAGAGACTCATCTAGATGGCAGCAGCTGTACCCGGCCGGCACTAACACTTATAATCACTTATAAATGACGGCATTGCTCAATATATGGAGGACCCCTAAAGGAGGAGGAGGGCATCGGACAGCATAAGGTGTTCTAAAATGGTATTGTATGTTCCTGTACACACTGATCACAGACATTTCAAATGATTTTGCCTATCCAAAACGATCATATGCTTGTGGTTTGGCTTCCTGACATTAATAAAAAGGAATGGTTGGATAGCACACATAGTTGGAATGAAGTCACGATTATACAGTAAACAAGTACAATGTGTATTCAGAGCAGTATGTAACATAACAGAGAATACCATAGCAATAACATATCAGACATTGCAATATCCTTTTGAGAGCAGACACATCAAACAATGGCCATACAGGCTTCGATCCCATTATCCAATCAATGTACGATTCATTCAAAATGATTGAATCTGCAAACAATTGAAAAAGAATAACTTGGACTCGATTTAGAGCAGATTTGATCAAACTATGTGGGTCAGCCAGGGTGAAAGTTTATAATTGATCGCTTTGCATTAAATCAGCAGCACTAAGATGCTTTGATCATGAATCCAGTCATTATTCAGTTGATCAAATTATGAGATTGAAAACAGGGATGCGATCAATAGTTGGAAGATACGATCGGAAGCTATTGATCGAAATCCAATATCCTGTGTATGTGCATTGATTAAATGGGTTGTACATTATAGATTGGTTATTCCTATCTGGAGAGATGGATCATTTATTAAAGTGCATGTAATCACCATAAGAAGGAAAGAAAAGGTAAAAAGGATCAAAGGATAGCGAGTGCACACATTTCACATGTCATAGAGGCCATAAACTGGCACATAAACACAATACAGGGTGTAGTAGTTTCCCACCCCATATATTGTCCTGGAAAAATGATAAACTAAGCCCCGGTTCACACAGGGGCGACTTGTCAGGCGACTTAGCCGCCTGACAAGTCGCGTTCTGTTCTGTACTATGGAACCGTTCTAATAGGAGCGGCTCAAGTCGCTCCGACATAGAAAAAGGTTCCTTTACTACTTTTGGGGCGACTTCAGGTGACTTTGCATTGACTTCTATACAGAAGTCGTTTTGCAAGTCGCCGCTGAAGTCGTGTGCAGGTCGTCTCACAGAGTCAGCCTGCAAGTCGTGTTGCCCCTGTGTGAACCGGCTGTAAGCACTGCAGCTAATACTATTGACCAAATTACTTACAAACTGTAAAAGGAAACAAAGAAATAGCACACCTCCCTGGCATGTCTGGTCAGAATTGACATTTCATTGGTGAACTTTGCACACGATTGCTCTAATCAATGAGCTCATCCCCAAACTGTAAAGACACGTTATTATAGGCACCCTTGTGGTTAGAAAAAGGGAAGTCTGAAATTAAAAAGAAAGTTCTTTGGCACTTTACTTACAGTATAGTATTTGTAAATGCTCACTTCACAAAGCACACCACTCTGCCACATTAACCTTGCTTAGCTTAAATGCTACAAACTGCAAATAAATCCCAAATAAAAAAACCTCATTAAAGTGATTTAGTCAGGGGACTGAAAATCTTCCAACTTTTTCATAGCAGTGTGGTAGGTGGACATTAAATACAGCACCTGTTCCATCACTGCCATAATGGAATTAAAACCACTGTCTCATACGATCAATATGTCTTCATCCGATCCAACAGGGCAAAACGCATGGGAATGGGCCTAGGGAACATTATGTGCTGAAAGGAGCCAACCTCTGGAATGTATAGAATGTTTCAGCATCTCATAATGCTTTGTAAACTATTCAAATGTAAGTTTTTTCTTTGGTTTTATCTTAATAAACAGAATTAAACGATTGGATCTTTCTTCTCCTTCAGAATACAACACATGAGGACATCAGCAGGAGCCACATTCAAATAGCTGTTCTTGCGATCTGCAGCGGGTGTCAGGGCCCGTTCACACTAAAATGCTGTGCAGGAAACACCTGCACCACATTCAAATGCAGCGGGTGTCAGTTGAAAGTTAACGAAACACCCCAAATACAGGGCGCAAACGCACTGCGTTTGCCCACACCAGATCGCATGGTACAAATTTACCATGTGTTCTGTTGCAGTGCATTTCCTAAAATAGTGCATGCGCCACTTTTGGTGCGGTGCAATTTCAGCCCATTGAAAATGAACGGGTTAAAATCACACTGCACGTGAATCACAGCAAGGAGTTCACTGATGTTGCTTAGTCTTCGTTAAGAAAAGTTGAAAGTTTTGACTATGAACACTTAGAGACAATACTCTAATTGAAACACACTGCCAGTACTGGAGACACAGGACTATTTATCATAATTTATTGCAGTTGTCTGCCCCATTGCACATAGGTTTTTTGCACTTTATTTTGCAGCACCAGAATATTGGTATCAACCCCCAACAGGGTTTGGCACAGAAAAACTATTGCATTATGGTTTGCATTAAGGTGCAATAAGTGCAATCCTATGCATTAAGGTGAAAAAACTTCTGGCAGTGACCGGCCCCCCAGCCCCCCTTCTTACTTACCCGAGCCCCATAATTCCCTCAGCAGAGACGCGCTCTCCCTCTCTGCACGGGGTCCTAGCTCTTGATTGGATAGATTGATAGCAGCGCAGTCATTGGCTCCCGCTGCTGTCAATCAAATCCAATGACGCGGGCGCTGGGTGGCAGGGCCAAGTCTGGCATTCGTGTCTATGGACACAAATGCTGGACTCGGGAGCGCGCCCCGCGCGGTAACCCCCCGGGAGAGCGCTTCTCCTAGGGTGTTACCTGATGCGAGGAGGAGCCGCGAGAGTCGTCGAGGGACCCCAGAAGGGGATGATCGGGGCCAAACTGTGCAAAACAAGCTGCACAATTGAGGTAAGCATGACAGGTTTGTTATTTTAAAAAAATAAAACACGAAGCCTTACAATAAGGCTCGGTTCACACTAGGACGACTTGGGATCCGACTTGTAAGCCCTCAAGTCGCCCCAAGTTGCCCCAGAAAGAGATTCACATTACAGTGAATGGGAGCGTCTTAATAGACACTACTGAAGTCACTCCCACTTCAGAGCGTACTCCCTCTACTACTTGGATCCGACTTGGTAGGCGACCTGTACCATAGAAATCAATGGAAGTCGCCTCCAAGTCGGATCTCTCTCTACAGTCAAGCGACTTTTCAGGGAAAAAATTTAGTTTGCCCAGGCAAACCCCTCCCTCCCAGAGAGCTGATTATCCTGTGATTGGCCACAGCCAAAGTCACCTGTCCTGGAGGCGACTTGAAGTCGCGTTGTAATTTGCTTAAAGTCGCGCTGAAGTCGCCGTACAAAGTCGCACTGAAATCGTGTTGCCCCTGTGTGAACGGAGCCTTAATTACTCTCAGCTCAGTACCTGTATAGAAGACACCTGGCAGCCAGAAATCTTGCTGATTGATAGGGGGAATCAAATACTTATTTCACTCAAAATGCAAATCAATTTATAACTTTTTTGAAAATGCGTTTTTCTGTTTCTATTAAAATAAACCTACCATTAAAATTATAGACTAATCATTTGTCAGTGGGCAAAATGTACAAAATCAGTGTGTGTGTTTTGTACCTGCTACCTGTCCCCCAGGGCAAACGTAAAAAATCAGTAAAGATATACACACACACACACACACACACACACACACACACACACACACACACACACACCAAAAATGTCAACAATTCTGTGTTTTTCTGTCAATATGTTGTGCTGTGTGTATATTAATGAGGGAAAAAAATGAACTTAAATGATTTTAGCAAATGGCTGCAATATAACAAAGAGTGAAAAATTTAAGAGGGTCTGAATACTGTCCGTCCCCACTGAATGAGAGATCTATTTTATATAGATCTCTCATTCAGTGGGGATGGAAAGTATTCAGACCCCCTTAAATTTTTCACTCTTTGTTATATTGCAGCCATTTGCTAAAATCATTTAAGTTCATTTTTTTCCCTCATTAATGTACACACAGCACCCCATATTGACAGAAAAACACAGAATTGTTGACATTTTTGGTGTGTGTGTGTGTGTGTGTGTGTGTGTGTGTGTGTGTGTGTGTGTGTGTGTGTGTGTGTGTGTGTGTGTGTGTGTGTGTGTGTGTGTGTGTGTGTGTGTGTGTGTGTGTGTGTGTGTGTGTGTGTGTGTGTATATATATATATATATATATATATATATATATATCTTTACTGATTTTTTACGTTTGCCCTGGGGGACAGGTAGCAGGTACAAAACACAGATACCAGAACAACTGAAGTAGTGACAAACAGTGAAGTGTTTAATGGTGATATTTACAAGTCTATAAGTGTTCAAAACAAACAGAACAAAATAGCCAAACAAAAACCTAGCCGTGTCTCTATGCAGGCCCTAACTACCAGGCTGAGCAAGCCTACCGCTTGTCAGATTCCACATAAACTGCTTAACAGCTTTTTACCAACCTTTTTGCTCTCACAGACCAGCGTTGTCTGTTTCCCAGGCAGAGAGCAAAAGCAGTCTGCTCAGGTAAACTTAAAATTAGCCTGGGGAAGAGGACCAAGACCCGAACTGGATCATGGATCAGAGATTCCTGAATGTGTACGAGAGGAGCCTGGGAGACGTATAAACCATTTCAGGGGAGCATGGTCAGTTATTAACTCAAACTGACGTCCGAACAAATAGTACCTGAGCGCATCCATGGCCCACTTTATGGCTAAACATTCCTTTTCAATGACTGCATACTTTTTCTCATGGTCATTGAGCTTTCTGCTTAGGTACACCACAGGGAGTTCTTCCCCACTGTACCTGTGATAGTACTGCCCCGATACCAACATCAGATGCATCCGTCTGAAACATAAAAACTTTGGGGGAGTACAGTACTGGCTGTGCACAAAGAGCCTTCTTCAGGACTTGGAAAGATTCCTCTGCTACTGAGGACCATTTCACCATTACAGAGTCTTTCCCTTTCGTAAGGTCTGTCAGTGGGGCAGCTATAGTTGCAAAATTTGGGATAAATCTTCTATAATACCCCGCAATGCCAAGAAAGGCCCTGACCTGCTTCTTGTTTGCAGGACGCGGCCACTCCTGAATGGCTTCTGTTTTACTCACTTGAGGTTTTATGATACCACGGCCAATAGTGTAGCCCAAATACTTGGCTTCCTCTAGACCAGGGATATGCAATTAGCGGACCTCCAGCTGTTGCAAAACTACAAGTCCATCATGCCTCTGCCTCTGGGTGTCATGCTTGTGGCTGTCACAGTCTTGCTATGCCTCATGGGACTTGTAGTTATGCAACAGCTGGAGGTCCGCTAATTGCATATCTCTGGCACTTTTTTTGGATTTGCCGTAAAACCTTCTTTGAAGAGGGAATCAAGGACAGCCTGGACACGGGGCAAGCGAGAAGCCCAATCAGTGCTATGTACCACTACGTCATCTAGATAGGCTGCTGCATAACGTCGGTGGGGTCTTAGAGTCCTGTTCATGGCCCTCTGAAATGTCGCAGGGGCATTTTGCAACCCAAAAGGCATTTTTTTTTATATTGAAAGAAACCCTCCGGGGTCACAAATGCAGTGTTCTCTTTGGCGCTACCAGTCAGGGGTATTTGCCAATAACCTTTTGTCAAGTCCAAAGTGGTCAGATAGCGAGCCTTGCCAAGTTGGTCTATAAGTTCGTCTACTCTGGGCATTGGGTACGTGTAGAGCTGCACGATTCTGGCCAAAATGAGGATCACAATTTTTTTGCTTAGAATAAAAAGATCACGATTCTCGCGACGTAAAATCTTTCACATTATACCAAAAAAAAAAAAAAAATGGGCTAACCTTACTGATATATATATTTGGGGGATCTAAGTAATTTTCTAGCAAAAAAGAATGATTTTAACTTGAAACCAACAAATGTCAGAAAATGGTTTAGTGTTTAAACTTTTTTTCACTTACACAGGAAGTCTATTCCATTGACAAACTGTTACAATGTTTATACTTAAAGTTCAACTGATAAAGAATGTTTTGTTTCTTGGCAGACCACCCGGTTTTTCTCTTCCTTTCTTTTGAGGGCTGTGGCTTCAGAAGAGCAGAGAGAATTCTTTGCCTAGAAAGAATTGTGAAACACTTTAATTGTCAAGAATCGTTATCGCGATCTTGACTAATCACGATAAAGATTTTTGAGGATTCATTGTGCAGCTCTAGGTACGTGTCAAACTTTGTCACTGCATTAAGCTTCCTGAGGTCGTTACAGAACCTCCAAGTGCTATCCGGTTTTGGGACTAACACGATGAGGCTAGACCAGTCACTATTGGATTTCTCAACGACATCTAGCTCCAACATTCTTTTAATTTAATCACTGAAGTCCTTCCTCCTCGCTTCAGGAATTTGGTACGGTTTGAGCTTGACACGGACCCCAGGTTCAGTAACAATATCATGCTGAACTGCTGCAGTCGTGCCAGATCAAAGGGGACTCCGTACCCTTAGGCATTACCTGGAGGGACCTCGCAGTTAACGCCAGTCTATCCTTCCAGGGCTTTAACAGGTTTATGTGGTAAATCTGTTCGGGCTTCCTTTTTCCTGGTTGATATACCTTGTAATTGACCTCCCCAACTCTTTCAATTACTTCAAAAAGGGACCCTGCCACTTAGCCAGAAACTTGCTCTCAACAGTGGAAACTAACACCAGGACCCTCTCACCAGGTGAGAAAACACGGAACTGGGCCCCCCTGTTGTATATCCTCTGTTGGGCTGCAGTAAGTGTTCTTTTACCATCGGCATGATTGCTGAAATCCTCTCCTGCATTTGAGCGATATGCTCAAAGACACTTTTATGGGGTGTCTGCTCCCCCTCCCAAGTTTCTTTGGCTATGTCCCCAAGGATGTCTTCCATAAAGCAACTCTAATGGAGAGTACCCCGTAGAGGACTGGGGAACCTCCCTGATGGCAAACATCAAGTATGGTATCAGGAAGTCCCAGTTTTTCCCATCCTTGTCAACAACCTTTTTTAACATGCTCTTTAATGTCTTATTGAAGCATTCCACCAAGCCATCCGTTTGAGGATGGTACACCGAGGTTCGCAACTGCGTCACCTTAATTAACTTGCACAGCTACCTAGTTATTCGTGACATAAATGGGGTGCCCTGGTCTGTAAGGCCTTCTTTAGGGATGCCAACACAACTGAACACCATAAACACCTCTTTGGCAATGTTTTTAGCAGACGCGGTGCGTAAGGGAACTGCCTCAGGGTAATGGGTAGTATAATCCATGATTACAAGGATATGCTGATGACCCCGGGCAGACTTGGGGGAGTGGACCCACAAGGTCCATGGCAATCCTCTCAAAGGGCACTTCAATAATGGTCAAGGGCACTAAAAGACTTCGGAAGTGGGGCTGACATACAAGACAGGATTGACAATAATTCTCAATGTCTTTCTGTATCCCGGGCCAGTAAAACCTGTGCAACACTCTTTCATTAGTTTTCTCAACCCCTAAATGGCCTCCTAGAAAGTGACCATGGGCAAGTTCCAACACCACCCTTCTGTATGGCTTAGGGACCACCAACTATTCAACCACTTCATCATTCTTTTTACATACATGATACAGTAAAACCTAATTGCTGCTGAAATAAGGAAAACAGGGCCTGTCCCCTGGTTCGACAGGTACATCATTAATCACTGTTACATTTTCCCAGGCCCTGGCAAGGGTAGGGACTTTTCTCTGCTCGGTACCAAAAATTTCCTTGTGCACATTAAGGTCAGCAAACTCCAACATAGGCTCAGATTCAGCAGACGGTTGTCCAGCTCCACTGGTTGTGGGGACTTCCTCAGGCTCCTCCAGCTCTCCTGCCATAACTGAGAAAGGAAAACCCGGGGAGCCCAGAAAGGAGTCCCCTGAACTCACATTGTCAGTAGTGGCCAGGATTTCTGGCTCTGCCACTGAGTCAGCTACTGCGAGATCCCGGACAATCCCACAGTTGCCAAAACTTAGGGAAGTCCCTACCAATGATGGCCTCGTGCACCAAGTGAGGCACAAGTCTGACCGGATGGGTCACTGTACCTAAGCCAATTTCAAACTGAACAGTGGCTATAGGATACTCCCTGGTATCCCCATGTACACAGATCACAGCAACATTTTTAGCATGAAAATTCACAGTTTCAACCATCTCAGCTGTTACTAGACACTAGACTTCCAGAGTCTAGCAAAGCCGTAATAGGCTTATTATTAACAGTCATTTGGCACATGTGTTTTCCCATATTTGGCGCTGCTGCGCATGCAATAGCCACAAACATAGACTGCCTTCTAATAGACAGATCAAACTGCATTGGTTCATCTGTCAATGGACAGTTTGCTGCAACATGTCCCAGTTCTTGGCAATGAAAACACCTAATGTTTCCCCAGTTTGGTTTGCCGACAGGCAGTGGCTTCCCTTGTTTGGGATGCCAAACTTCAGTCCTGGCACCAAAAATCCCCCCCCCCCCATTTCATTGCCATGCCTACCACACACTTCCCTGGAACAGTCTTACCGGTTGCCTGGGGAGACCGTGGCTTTGGGTGGAAAGTCAGTGTGGCTGTAGGGGTAGTGACCAGGCTCTCTGCAGCAAAGTACCTTTCAACGAGTTCCACTAGGCTGTCCGCCGAGTTGGGGTCTCCTTGACTCACCCACTTCTGCAGGGGAATTGGTAGTGACCTCAGGAACCGGTCCATGACCACACGCGCCACTATTTGTGGCCCAGATAGGGACTCCGGCTGTAGCCATTACCTCACCAGGTGAATTAGGTCGAACATCTGTGATCTTGGGGGCCTCTCGTCTTGGAAGAACCAGCTGTGGACCCGCTGTGTTTGAACTGCCAAGGTGACACCAAGTCGCGTCAGGATTTTCCGCTTCACCTTTTCATAGTCTTCCACTTCTGCTGACTCCAAATCATAGTAGCCCTTCTGCAATTCCCCAGAAAGCAAGGGGGCGACCAGTCCTGCCCACTGGGTTTTAGGCCAACCTTCACTCTCAGCGGTCCGTTCAAATGTTAGCAGAAAGGCTCCTGGATCATCATCTGCAGTCATCTTAGAAAGAAAGCGACCCACATGGATGGCTGAGGGCTCCAACATCATCAACTTTAGCAGGTGACCACTGTGCTAGCATCTCTACAACCTGTTACACACGGGCTGAATATCGGCCGGTTCAACAGAAACCAGACAACATTTGGCCCGTGCGTATATCAGTCTGGCTAGCTTCTATCAAATGGGCATGCTGGAAAACCAGCAGCCAATCAGCATCTGATTGGCTGCGAGCACTGACCGGTGTGTTCTGGTGGGGGGCAGTGTCCCTTTTAGAAAACAATAGTTCAACGGGGGGGGGGGATTGATGTACTAACATTGCATAGTTAGTACAGCGAGCTCCTCCGTTATTTTTCGTCCAGCCCACTGGATTGAAAAAAATAAAAATAAATGAAGTGTGTACGAGGCATAAATACTACTACTAATGTAGTTTTTTGGGTTTTTTTTAATGACAACATGTGTTTGCCTGATCTAAAGCCAGGCACTTTTAATAATAACCATTTAAAGTGAAACTCCAGCCACTTTTTTTTTAGTTTTGATACATAGCACTGTGGCCACAGGGGTGAAGGGAAATCTACCCAATGTGGACACAGAGAGTAATCAAAACTGGGAGATTCCAGCCTTCTCTATTCTACTACTATTGTGAAGTGAATCTAAACCCAATACAAAAAATGTAATATATTGCAGCTTGCTAGTCATAGGTGCAGTAGCTGCACTTATTTTTCTTTTTTTAAAGCAGAGGTCCGCCCACTGCTGCAAAAATTAAAAGCCAGTAGCTACATATACTGCAGCTGCTGACGTTTAATAAATCGGACACTTACGTGTCCTGGAGTCCAGCATTGTCGGCACCGCAGCTGATGTTTCCATCAGCTGTCGGGTGCATGCCGCAACCACTGAGAGTAAGGGAACCTGGCAGTGAAGCCTTATGGCTTCACGCTGGGAACCCTACTATGCATGCGCAAGGCTCAACTCCTCTCTCCTACTGGCCCGGTGGCCAGGGAAGGAGGAGGGAGCCCGGGCGACGACGTAAATACCCGCGGCTGAGGCTCCCGGAAGTGGGAACAGGATACCCGTGAAAGACAGGTATCCTGCCCCCTGTCCCCCCCCCCCCCCGAAAGGTGCCAAATGTGGCACTGGAGAGGGGAAGGAGTACAACGAGCGTAAGTTCCACTTTTGGGTACCACTACTTGGTAATCCTGCAGATAGCCACCAAGGGACAGAAAGGGTGTTATGTCACTCCTCCACTGTATCTATGGAGGGAGCCATGGCTGTCACAGTTAAGCTGAGTACACACTATATGTTTTTTTTTTTCGTTTAACCAAGCGGACTGAAAAAAAAAAAAAAAAAAAAAAAAAAAAAAAGACAGATTGCCATACTAGCATAAGTGATGTTAGTACGGTGATCTCCCCACTGAGCTTTTGTATTCTGACAGTGGGACCGCCCCCCACCAAAACACATTGATCATCACTCATAGCCACTGGCTGCAAGTGCCGATCATGTGTTGTTTTTCCAGCATGCGTATTTGACAGAAACCAGGCATGAGACTGGCTTCTGTCAGACAGGGAGCTGAACACACAGGCCTGAAAGTCAGACGGTTCCTGCCGAACCGAATGTTTCAAGCCTATTTTCGGCCCGTGTGTACCCAGCCTAAGTTGCTCTCCTGCTATGGACTGCAAACATGCCTGCATCTCTTCATCTCCATTACATGGAGGGGTAGACCAATTAGGAATTTTAGGGCCAGTTCACACTGTGAATTGCGCAGGGATATGCTGTGTGTTCCTGTGCGATTCACATGCAATCCGGGTGCAGTGTGATTTCAGTCCATTCGTTTGAACGGGCTGAAATTGTGCCGGACTGCACCAAAAGTAGTGCATACACTACTTTATAAAAACGCACCCCAACCAGATCGCACGGTACTACTGTACCACGCAATCTGTTGCGGGCAAACGAACTGCTTTTCCAAGCTGCATTTGGAGTGTCATTAAGACCGATACCCACAGCAGATCGCAAGTGCAGTGCATTCTGGTGTGAACTGGCCCTAAAAAAAAGATAGCTAGGGAGGAAGAAGATATTCTTCTGTGCAGCTCACAGGAAGTGACATGGACTTTGCATTTCTGGCAAAATGAACAGGTATTTTCTATATTTGCCAAATATGTTCTTAGCTTAGTAAAAAAATAAGGAAAATAACAGACTGTAAGCCACAATATACTGTATTACATTTTTGTAGTGGAGTTTAGTTATTCTTTAAAGAAAAATTTCATTGCTTTCTGTGCCTATTGGGGAAATCTGACGCCACTTCCTATTTTGTCATTTATTTTTGCTTGTAGTTCCACGTAACATTTGGCAGTTTAGTGTCAATTTCCAAAAACATCCGTTCTACTATCTATTATCAGCTGATATGTTACTGCATAAAACTCCTGTGACAGCATGCATGCTAACATTCTTTCCTAAAGCATGAAAAGATGTGCTTACTGGCACCCTACCATCTCATGTTTACAGTCTTTACAATCCCCCCTTTCTTCTTTGTTTACTTATGTTTCCATGGTCATGTTCCCAAGACATCTAAAAACGGTCTTCTGAAGTAACTTTTCTATTGTGTGTCAAAATAATCAGCCAGAACGCTCACGGGGGTCATACTTTGAGTTTAAAATGAAAGAGTCTATTTGCAGCAGTTATAATGAGATCTTTGTTTACAGCAAATTCAATTAACACAGACGCACTTATCACTGAAAAATCAAGTTTACTTAAAAAAAATCCAAAGTATGCTTTCTAGTCTTGTTTTTAAGAAGTGAAAATGTTGCTTTTCCATGATCAAACTAGTGATAGCATAGTCTCAGGAAGAAATAAAGACAAGGAATACTTCTGTATGTCATTACATCTGCTTATGCCAGCCTCTCAACACTCTGAAGGAACAATTGAAATACATTTTCAGCTCCTAGGGAAGCCCCCCTGTAAAAATCTGTGTAGATCTGAAATTCATGCTATGCAGGGTTAGTTGGGTCAATAGAGTCGAAGGGCACCGTACCACCTCGCCAATATCTTGTAGTTTCACTCTTGTGATCAGTAACGCTTCATGCACACTATCTGCTTTCAGAGCATTTGTCCATGGTATACGCAACCCCCGGGGCATGAGAGATTTTATTATATATATATATATAACAGGGGTTATTTACAAAAGGCAAATCCACTTTGCACTACAAGTGCACTTGGAAGTGCAGTCGCTGTAGGTCTGAGGGGGGTATGCAAGGAAAATAAAAAACAGCATTTTATGTTGCACATGATTGGATGATAAAATCAGCAGATCTTCCCCATCATTTCAGATCTACCCCTCAGATTTACAGTGACTGCACTTCCAAGTGCACTTTCAGTGCAAAGTGGATTGCCTTTCGTAAATAACCACCACAGTCTTTAATATTTTTTTTAAGCATAAAATGGTTGTTGTAGCAATTTTTTTTTTCATGATATTTGCGTTGCAGGATTATCAAAACGCACATTTTCAGGGAAAAAAAAAAAAAAAAAAAGCAAAAAACACACACACTTTAATGAGTTTTAGCGCACACAAACACAATACCCACTTTTGTGGTTTTGGTAACATATAAAGTTACGCCAAGTAAAAAGATACCAAACGTGTCACACTTCAACCACTTCAGCCCTGGAAGGATTTGCCCCCCTAATGACCAGGCCATGTTTTGCCATACGGCACTGCAACACTTTAACGGACAATTGCGCAGTCGAACGACACTGTGGCCAAACAAAATTGACGTTTCCCCCCCCCCCCTCCTACAAATAGAGCTTTCTTTAGGTGGTATTTTTTTTGTGCTATAAACAAAGAGCGACAATTTTTAAAAATAAAAATAACATTATATATATATATATATTTATTTTTTTATTTTATTTTTTTTTTTTTTTTTTTTTTTTTTTTTTTTTTTTTTTTTTTTTACACACACACACACACACACACACACACACACACACACACACACACACATATTTAAGCCGATATATGTTCTTCTACATATTTTTGGTAAAAAAAAAAAAAAAAAAAAAACACGCAGTAGGCGTATATTGATTGGTTTGCGCAAAACTTATAGCGTCTACAAACTATGGGATAGATTTAGGGACTTTTTGTATTGTTTTTCCTAGGAATGGCGGCCATCTTCGATTTTTAGCAGGACTGTGACATTGCAGCAGACAAATCTGACCTCAAATGACATTTTTTGGGGACCAGTGACATTATTACATTGATTAGTGCATTTTGTGAGCACTGATCAATGTAAAAATGACTCTAGCAAGGAAGGGGTTAACATTAGGGCCGATCACTGTGTTCCCTGGGTGTGTTCAAACTGTAGGGGGGGGATGGACTGGCAGGGACAAGACAGAGATCACTGTTCCCGATGACTGGGGACAGAAGATCTCTGACATGTCCCCTGTCAGAATGGGGATCTGTCTTGTTTACAAAGGCAGATTCCCATTCTGCCTCTGTACTAGGCAATCGCAGGCGGACATAGAGTCCGCTCGACCCGCGGGCACGCTCCCGCCTGCGCGAGCCGCCGTACAGCTATGGTGATTTGCGTAGGAGAGCCAACCTGCCGCCGTATAACCATTGTGGCTGGTCAGCAAGTGGTTAAAATGCATACATTGGCACCAAACTGCAGTACCTAGAAATATCCATAGGCGATGGTTTAAAATCCTTTACAGGTTACCAGTTTAGAGTTACAAAGGAGGTCTGCTCTTTGAATTATTGCTTTTGCTCTGACATTCACAGTGATTCCTCACACGTGTGGTGCAATCATTGTTTACATATGTGTGTAGGACCTATGTGCGTGTTCGCATTTGGGCGTGAGCGCAGGTGGGGGGGCCTCTAATTTTTTTTTATTTTATTATGTATTTAAATTTTTGTTACACTGTACCTTTCATTTTTTTTTTTTTTCTATCAACTTTACTGCCATCACAAGAGATGAACAACAGCACTTGTTATAGCATGGACTGCAACAGGTCCTCTTTTTGGAGAGATCTGGGGTCTATTAGACCTCATATCTCCCCTGTGGCCTCTAAAACATCTGATCAAACTGAAATCTGTTTGACCAGATGCTTTCACAAGCCAGTAACAACTTGCTTACATCAGACTGAAACAAAAGGCGAGGAGGATTTGGTCACTTACAGTTTCTGACATCACATAGTGGGAGGAATAACATCAGTTCCGGGGGAAGCTGATGCTGCTGGTCTCATCCTTACCAAATGGAACAGGAGAGCGGGGGAGATGTGTGTCTATAAAAGTGATCCAGTGGATGCATAGCTGCTCGGATCACTTTTACCTAAAAGAGAATCACTGGCTGAAAAGAATACCAGGATCATGATTGTAGCTGCCGTCACGATCCTGGTATAACCACTTCAACCCCAGGCCGTTTATAAACGGCCTAAGAATGGGAAGTAATAAAAAAAAAAATTAAAAAAGTACAGCATGCTGCATTTTTCCACAACAGAATAAACCAAAAATGTGCAGGAACACATGTAAATGTAGCTTAGTAAAGAAATTGAAATAACTGAAAGAGTTATTCCAAAAAACACACATAAAAAAAAACGCACTTAAAATGCACTGAAAAACAGGCACAAACGCTCATGCAGAAATACACAGCAGATGAAGATTGAAGTGTAAATGAACCCTTAAACACAGTGTTAAAGGCATTGTCTTCAAAAATAGATGGTTGAATTGCAGTCTTACTGCCCTTTGACTACCAAACTTCAAGGTAAAGTGTCCAATGGGCGTATTGGTGTACACTGTTGCAGTTGCAGCATGGCGAAATGTATACAACAGGCTGCGTTTGTCAGGCAGTACTACTGCAAAACACAACCTATTAGCTTAGGTAGTTTCCAGGCATTCAGTATTACCTGCTGAGGCAGGGTTCAGACGGATGCGGCTGACAGCAGGGGTGCGGTGCGTCCCCATTCTCCGTATCAGGGACGAATCAGGCTTGAAAAAATGGAGCCAAAGACGCACAGGACCCCTGTGTAATCCGCTCCTGAGATGTGTGAACCAGCTCCATAGAAAGCCGGTCACACTCTCCTGTCATGCGAATTAGATGCAGGGAAATCTGCATCCAATGTGCACTAGTGTGAACCCAGCCTTGGCTGCTGCTTCCCACCTGTGGATCGCTTTTTAGAGGGGCAGAAGAAAGTGCCACTTGTGCAGGGCTGGTGCGAGGATTTGACACCCTAGGCGAAAAATCATTTGGCAGCCCCCCCTTGGCTCCACCCCTGACCCCAACCCCTTTGCCCTGCCCATGTATGCCCCACCTTTTTAATGAAGCGCCCATCAATGCAGCCTGCCAGTGCCCATCAATAAATGTTTGCTTGCTTCCATTCATTCAGGAGTAAGGAAACAGATACAGTCCTCCGCCACCGCTGCGCCTCTAACACTATGTGCGAACGGAGCGGCTGCCTACTGATGCTGAGACTTAGTTGCTTGCTGCAGAGAGAAGAGAGTAAGAACACCAGTGGCTGGGCGCCCTAGGCAGCAGTGCACCCTAGGTGGCTACCTAGCTTGCCTAGTGGTAGCACCGGCCCTGCACTTGTGTAAACAAGTGCCTAGTGTGCAGGTAGTGCGAATGGGCCATTACTTTGATAGTGTACACTGTTAGCATTTTACAGCATGAGCTATCTGCAAGGGATCGATTTTCAGAGTGTGGATGAGCAGCCACTGTCAGGCATTCAGGAGGGGATCTTTTTGTCTCCTAATTGCCTGTTTTTGTTTTTTTTTTTGCCAAACTGCAATGTATAATGGGGCTTATGTACTGCAAACGCAAGCCAAGCATTTGACTTGTAGTTGCAGCACGGACCCATTGGACTTGAATGGTCGAATTTGCTAGGCGGCGTCACCTGTCACACCACATTGTGAACTGCCACCTCTGGCTGTACTTTTACATTATAGGTGGGCCCAGACACCTTGTTTTTTGCCGTGCCTGCCTGTGTGTAAGAGGAGTTTGGCTCATATCACGCAGGCATTCAGTCTAGATCGGTCTGTCCGTTTTTTCAGATGTATGCAGACTGAACTACAATGAATGTCTATGGTGGGACTATGGATGGAGGGATGCATGTAAACAAATGATCATACGTATACATCCCCCTACATCCTAGTCTGTTCAGGTCCATTTTTTTTTAAACAGAACCAGGCTGCATCCATTTTTTCAATTTAGATGGATCCGAATGAATGCCATCTGTTCCGTTTATGGCTGTTTTCAAGCAAGAAACATTTTTTTGTTTATACTTTTGTCACCTCTGATCAGTCTCAGCAACAACTAAGGGGCAATTCACACTGCCCCTCCATTTAATTGCAGAGCAATAGGAGTGATTCACCTGCATTGCCGACTGGCTAAGGAGCAGTGTGGTGCACAATTCAGTGCACCGCACCATCCCCCTCCGTTTTGTTTTTTGTTTGATTTAAACAAACTTTATGTAACGTGTACAAAACGTGCAATTCGGGCCAGTGCACTGCAGTGTGAATGGAACACATTGTTCCGGCGTGTCCCTGCGCTGACAGACGTTTTACACTGTGGTAAAATGTCTGTCATCTCACATAGTGTGAATTGGCCCTAAGAAAAAAAAAACGGATGTAGACTGATGTAAACTGAACTGAGATGAAGATTGATGTGCAAACTGAACTGAAGATTAATGAGTAAACCCATATCTGTTTGTTCTGTGAAAAAAACACAACTGAAGGAAACTGGCCAGACACTGCTCAAATTTCATCAGATTCCTGCTGCCTTGGCACCACTCCAGTCAGCAAAAGTTGATTGCGCGGCCTGTTGGAAAATCGTTGACCAAACAGTGGCTGCATGAAATCAGATGCACACACCATTCATGAATTCCAGGGGTCTCCAAATTCTCTAAACAAAGGGCCAATATAGTGTATATAGGCAAGCAAAAGCACTTTGGGAGACCACTGATGTTTTCCGATAGCTGGCCAAGGGTGGGGGAAATTCATCCAACTGTGCTGTTAGCATGGACGGAGGAATCTGTTCAGGCTGAACAACAGAAATCTATGTGTATGGCCATCTTTAGGCTGGGTTAACATATATGCAAATTGGATGCGTTTTTAAACTGCATCCAATTCGCATGACATGTGAATGTTACCGGCTCACAATGGAGCCGGTTCACACATGTCCGGGGTGGCCGCGGTGCGGTTTGAAAAAGGGTCCTGTGTGTTTTTGGGTCCAGTTCTAGTGCAAAAAAAATTTGCACCTATTGGATATCTGCGCTAACCCTAAAATTAATTTGTAGTCAGAGTCTTCAAGTAAGAAAACGATAACCCTAACAACCAAGGCCTGAGGTGTGCCTTGGCCTAGCTGGACAGTACGGCTGAAAAGAGGGCATACCCTGAATGTAAGAATGAGAAAAGTACAATGAGTATGAAGGCTGGGGGATACGGGAGGGTGGGAACCCTGAAAGAAAAGCCAGCACTGGACCCGACAGGGGAGGAGGATTAAGTACCCTCAGACTCCACCCACAAATACAGGCTGGCCATACACTATTCGAAAAATCGGCCGAACACATTTTCGAAAAACGAACGTTCGACCGTGACCGCAAACGATCGTGCCATCATGTAATGACCGATAAATTGTTCAGTGGACATGAATAAATAACTTTTTGTTCGTTTTTTTACATATACCTAGTGCAGACAGTTCGGACGGGAAACACATTAACCTTTCAATTTATCATACGTTCGGCAGAAATTTTCCAAACTTCCCGTTCGTTTTTTTTCCACAAAAACGTCACAAACGATTATCGATTTGTGCCCATTAACTTGCCGAAAAACGAACGAAGTGTCTATACGAACGATTTTTCTGCCGATTTTTCGTATAGTGTATGGCCAGCATTACACATCTGTGGCATTAAATGCTGTGTGCATCCATCAGTGACTTCTTATGCATTAAAATAAACACATGAAAAAAATACATATAAATTATAAATCGCAGTGAAAAATAAAATGTTAAAAAGTCCCAGTGCTGCTTTTTTTTCACGAGTATTTTAACCCCCGTGTTCAAAATTCAAATCCGTGTTCCACCAATTCGTGATTCACCCCCACCTTCCAAAGTTTGCACCAGAAATAATGACAAAAACACCTGAAATATATGCCTGGATTCATTTTTCCTTTTGTAGGGATGTGCCACGGACAATTCTGCCAATATTCATTCCATAAGTCTCCACCACTCGGTGACCTTTGCTCCTCAGAGAACAAACCACCATCATTGCGCAACATTCCTTACTTTATTTTTATGTAAATTTTTATGCACTGCACGCCGGTTCCTGGAGATGGAACGGCAAGCAGAGACACTGCTCGGAACACTGGATAGACTTGTGTCAGTCTAAAGGCACTTTTTCATGTGAGTGCATATTTGCTATATATGTTACATAAACATAAAGTAAGGAATGTTGCGCAATGATGGGGGTTTGTTTTCTACACTTGATTTTAGCCAAAAGGCCGAGAAGCGATGGTTTGTTTTCTATGAGGAGCAAAGATCACTGAATGGTGGAGACTAATGCCGTGTACACACGGGCGGACTTTTCGGCATCAAGGGTCCGACGGACTTCCAACAGACTTCCGAACGAACGGCTTTGGCTACACACGATCACACCAAAGGCCGACGGATTCGTACCCGATGACATACATATATATATATATATATATATATATATATATATATATATATATATATATATATATATATATATATATATGACATATATAAAATAAGGAAGTTGATAGCCAGTAGCCAATAGCTGCCCTAGAGTCGGTTTTCGTCCGTCGGACTAGCATACAGATGAACGGATTTTTCGACCAGACTCGAATCCATCGGAAAGATTTGAAACATGTTTCAAATCTGAAGTCCATCTGATTTTCGACCGAAAATGTCCGTCGGAACTCCGATGAAGGCCACACACGGTCGGATTGTACGACGGATTCGTTCCGGTGGACGAGTTTGGTCGAAAAGTTCGCCCGTGTGTGCACGGCATTATGGAATAAATATTGGCAGAATTGTTGAGACCCGTGGCACATACTTACAAAAAGGAAAAACAAATCCAGGCATATATTTGAGGTGTTCTTGTCATTGCTTTCTGGTGAGTGCAAACTTTGGAAGGTGGTGGTGAATCACGAATTGGTGGAACACGGATTTGAATTTTGAACACGGGGGTTAAAATACTCGTGAGAAGGAAAAAAAAAAATAAAAAAAAAACAGCACTGGGACTTTCTAACATTTAATTTTTCACTGTGGTTATAATTTATGTTTTTATGAGTTTTTCATGTGTTTAATTTTAATGCATAAGAAGTCACTGATAGATGCGCACATCGTATTAATTTGAGGGTTAGCGTGGATATCCAATATATCAATTTTAGTGCTTATCACTTTACTGGGGGGGAGCTGAACTTATAACTGCAGCAAACCCTATATATATATATATATATATATATATATATATATATATATATATATGGAACGTATCAATAAATTTTTGGTTTTGCGCCGGCGACACACAAAAATTTGCACCTGAATCACACCTGAGTTCACACTATTGCGGGAACCAAGTTATATAAGCGGAAGTTTGGGACTTTAGATGAGGTTCAAGACATGGTGGAGATAAGTATAAAAAACACATATTTATTGACGTGACAGGATGTATGGGTGTACATGCGTGGGTCATGGGGTAGCACATGGTATACAAATACAACATGGACATAGGCAGCACGTAATCGCATCAACTTGGAAAATCATGACAATATGGCAGTGCATATATATATATATATATATGACATGTTACATCAAGGATGCGGGGTAGTGTCAGCTTAAGAACACATGACAGTAATAAGAGTAATTGGGCAATTACCATGAATTCCACATACATAAACGTAACTCAAAATTGCGGTACATTGCATATAACATAAAAGAGTACATGATACATAATGAGTAGGAAAACAGTTGATGAAATTGGTTGCTAGTGATAATGTGTGTCGGCATCCTGTAGTGCCCGACGCGTTTCGTGTTTGTACACTCATCAGGGGCGGATGCTCACAAATATCTAGAAAAATATGTATGGAGATTAATTAAATCTAATATAAGACTAGGATTTTAGATGGAGCGACAAACGAGCCCATCCAAACTACTTACATAGCAGAGTAATGTGCAGTAGGGGTGTAAAGGGTATGAGGCCAAAGCAAACCAAGAGGATGTCCGTCCCGGAAGCTGGGGTATATGGGGCCATTGGGCGGCCGGAATGGGGTGCACAGAGTTTCCTCAAAGTGGATAGATCGTTCGGTATCACAAGCCATAGTACAAACGGAAGTAGGTGATGGATAATGCCATGGAATCTACATAGATAGATAAGAGTCCAATTTGAGTGTTGGGGTGATACTGACTAATTCAGTAGTGTGGCAAGTGCCATGGATGTTACCTGGTAGTGTACATGGAGAGATGGAGGGTCCTACTGCCTTGTGATATGTGCCGGCTGTGAAGTTCGTGGCTGTGCGCAAGTAGTGTATTATATAATGCCGCTCGGCCGCACGTTGGCCCCTACCGACGTCACGCCGGCTCAGCACGTGTAGGGAGGAGCCTGTGCCTGGGCGGAATGGTACCGCCTCCAGCAGGGGATGACCCTCCCAGGTGTGATGGCTAAAATAGTGATGGTCGCGCCCCACATGATGACGCACGCAGTGACGTCATACGTGAGGCGTGTGGCGTGGCGTCGATGCGCTGTGGATGCCGCCCAGGACCCCCGAGCCTCCGCCTAGAAAGGCGGGAGGGACAGGGAAGGGGGAAGGGGGAAGCACACAGAGCGCATCGCAGCTTCCGGAGTTGGACAGCAGAGGGATGCCTGTGGCTCCATGGAAGGCCAAACAGCCCTATAAAAAGTGCAATGCCGCATAACTGCTGGACATGGGTACCATGTTTCAAGCAGAATGGGGCCCCAAAGGCAATGTGTAGCCAAATGGAGCCAACCGACCTCCACCTGAGCGACAGGGGAACACTGCCAGCTCAGCCAAGAAACCTCCATCCCTATGTAAACTAAAGGGAAAAGAAGAGGGGGACTGTGTAAGGACACAGGTGGGACTTTAAATGAGGCGCACATAAGTTGCGCCTCCATCCCTGGTACAAAGTGATATAAGCGGAAGTTTGGGACTTTAGATGAGGTTCAAGACATGGTGGAGATAAGTATAAAAAACACATATTTATTGACGTGACAGGATGTATGGGTGTACATGCGTGGGTCATGGGGTAGCACATGGTATACAAATACAACATGGACATAGGCAGCACGTAATCGCATCAACTTGGAAAATCATGACAATATGGCAGTGCATATATATATATATGACATGTTACATCAAGGATGCGGGGTAGTGTCAGCTTAAGAACACATGACAGTAATAATTGCGGGAACCAGCGTGATTCCAGTGCGGGTTCTCACACCGCCCTCTGATGACCGCTGCGGGTGTCAATACAAAGTTAATGACACCCCCGGATCAGTTTGCAGTGCAAACTGTGAATCCGGACATGAATCGCATTGCATCTGATTCCAGTGGGGGGGGGGGGGGGGGAGAGAAGGGTTCCTGCATCTTTTTCGTGCGAATCCAATGCGAGTTCAGCCATATTGCATGTGATGTCTGCTTGCAATAGTGTGAACAGAAACGCACCGAACTCCGGCATGCAAAACACAGCTGCACATATGCGAATCCAGCCTTAGTATAAAAGAAAAAAAAAAGACCGTACAGAGTTCTTTTGCACTGAGCCATAGAACTCTACACATCCACATGCAATGGCAGTTGCTCTCCTCTTGTAGTTGCTGTGTTGTAGTAGTAGGGTGGGGCAGGATCAAGTTATTTATCTTCCAAATACAGACGATTGTGGCTAAGGGGTTAATAACCAGATGTAAATAACATGTCACTATCCTAGTAGGGCCATTCTCCAGTAACTACACATTGCTAGCCCTGCTTCCCTTCTGATCAGAGCAGTGAGGAGTAATCAGCCCCTCGTTTCCTGTCTCAGAAGCTCACACTCCTTTCCTGTGCTTGGAAAGACAACAGGTTATAATGATCATCCTTACCGGAGAAGGTTGCTGGGATGGAAGATCTGTGTGTCTCTGTCTCCCTGGACTGGGGCTCAGCTGTGTGTACAGACGACGTAATAGTAGAACACCCCAAGCCTTGTGATCAGCGTGCTAGAAACTACAAGTAGGAAGTAGCTAGTGACTCTGGCTGCCCTTAAAGTTGCAGGGTGAGTTTTGTTCCTGTAGTTGTCAGTGTTCCACTCCTCCTTTGGTCAGCTGCTTACACTGAACACACAGGAACTTTGTATGATTTTCCAAGCACAGCACAACCAAAGCTTCTAGTCCAAACAAAAGGAAGGGCTTGGTAAAGAAATAGTCCCTCTTTTGGTAAAATGAGACAAATAAATCCACATGCATGTCTAAAAAATGTGTATTTGTTACATTTACGCATTGAAGCCCTGCAGAGCATTGCAATCGTGAGCAGCGTGTCTTGGGTGCGATTAGAGCCTCATCCCTTTAAACCCAAACACATATGAATTACACAGGTTCTGAGGCTAATTGAATGCAGGTAAGGTACTAAGTGAGTTTAATTACCACCTTAATCAGCCACAGAACCTGAGTAATTAATGTGTGTTCGTGTTTAAAGGGATGAGGTGGCAACCCTAGGTGCGATGCTGCCAATCCCAGGTATGGTTGCCACCTCATCCCTTTAAACCTGAACACATATTAATAACATTGGTTCTGTGGCTGATTAAGGTGGTAATTAAACTCACTTGGTGCCTTATCTGTATTTAACCACTTGCTGCCCGCCATATAGCAAAATGACGGCGGCAAAGTGGTTTAATTATCCTGACCGAATGTCATGTGACGTGATCAGGATAATGAGCGCGCACCGCGGCGATCGTTGTTGTGGTGTGTCAGCCGGACACCCCGCAACACCGATCTAGGTAAAGAGTCTCTGATGGAGACTCTTTACCACGTGATCAGCCGTGTCCAATCACGGCTGATCACGATGTAAATAGGAAGAGCCGGTGATCGGCTTTTCCTCACTCGCGTCTGACAGATGTGAGTAGAGGAGAGCCGATCGGCTGCTCTCCTGACAGGGGGGGGTGGTCTGTGCTGATTGTTAATCAGCACAGCTCCCCCTCGGATCCCGCCCAGGACCACCAGGATGGTTATCACACTGGACCACCAGGTATGCCCCCTAGACCCCCAGGGAAATACCAATCTGTGCCCAGGCAGCTGACAATCAGTGCCCACTCCAATGCCTACCACTGCCAGTGCCACCAGGGATGCCTATCAGTGCCTCATATCTATGCCATGTATCAGTGCCCAGCAGTGCCACCTATCAGTGCCCAGCAGCGCGGCCTTTTAGTGCCCAGCAATGCTGCCTTTTAGTGCCCATCAGTGTCGCCTATCAGTGCCACCCATGAGTACCCATCAGTGCCGCCTATCAATGCCCATCAGTGCTGCATATCAGTGCCACCCATCAGTGCCACCTACCAGTGCCCATCAGTGTCGCATGTCAGTGCCCGCTCATTGGTGCCACCTCATCGGTGCCGCCGTATTAGTGCCCATCAGTGAAAGAAAACTTACTTATTTGCAAATTTTTTTTAACAGAAACAAAAGCAAAACTTTTATTTTTTTTCAAAATTTTCAATCTTTTTTTATTTGTCTAGCAAAAAATAAAAACAGCAGAGGTGATCAAATACCACCAAAAGAAAGCTCTATTTGTGGGAACAAAATGATAAAAATTTAGTTTGGGTACAGTGTAGCATGACCGCGTAATTGTCATTCAAATTGCGACAGCACTGAAAGCTGAAAATTGGTCTGGGCAGTAAGGTGTATAAGTGCCCTGTATTGAAGTGGTTAATTAGCCTCAGAACCTGTGTAATTCATATGTGTTCGGGTTTAAAGGGATGAGGTGGCAACTCTAGTCCCAGGTCTATCCATGGTTATGTTACTGTACTCGTGATCCATTGTTATTTACAAGTCGCTCTGCCATAGTGGAGGATGAGATTTGTAGTCTTTCTATTCACAGATCCCTGTTAAGCCTGGGTTAAGCCTGGGTTCACACTGCCTGGGTTCACACTGCCTGCGACTTCGGCACTTCTGTTAACCACTAGCCGCCCGCCCACTGTCATATGACGGTGGGACCAAGCAGCTCTCGTTCTGGGCGGACGTCCGCCGCGTCACTGGGGACCCGATGCACGTGCCTTTTGGCCGCGATGTCCGCCGGGCACCCGGGATTGCCCAGTAACTGAGCAGGACCGTGGATCTGTGTATGTAAACACACAGATCTACGTCCTGTCAGAGGAGAGGAGACCGATGGTGTGTCCCTTGTACATAGGGACACCGATCGGTCACCTCCCCCAGTCAGTCCCCTCCCCCCACAGTTAGAATCGCCTCCCTAGGACACACATTTAACCCCTCGATCACCCCCTAGTGTTAACCCCTTCCCTGCAAGTCACATATACACAGTAATCAATGCATTTTTATAGCACGGATCGCTGTATAAATGTGAATGGTCCCAAAAGTGTGTCAAAAGTGTCCGATATGTCCGCTTCAATAACGCAGTCGCAAAAAAAATCGCAGATCGCCGCCATGACTAGTAAAAAAAGAAAAAAAAATAATAAAAATGCTATAAATCTATGCCCTATTTTGTAGACGCTATAACTTTTGCGCAAACCAATCAATATACGCTTATTGCGATTTTTTTTTTTTTTACCAAAAATATGTAGAAGAATATATATCAGCCTAAACTGAGAAAAAAATTTGTTTTAAAAAAAAAATGGATATTTATTATAGCAAAAAGTAAAAAATATTGTGTTTTTTTTCAAACTTGTCACTATTCTTTTGTTTATAGCGCAATAAAAACCGCAGAGGTGATCAAATACCACCAAAAGAAATCTCTAATTGTGGGGAAAAAATTATAAAAATTTCATTAGGGTGCAGTGTTGCATGACCGCGCAATTGTCATTCAAAGTGCAACAGCGCTGAAAGCTGAAAAATGGCCTGGGCAGGAAGGGGGTGACAGTGCCATGTATTGAGGTGGTTAAAGAAGTTGCATGCAAGTCGGACCAAAGGTAGTGCAGAAACCTTTTTCTAAGATGGAGCGACTGAAGTCACATTGATTAGAATGGTTCCATTGCACAGAATGGGCTCCAACTTCTGATGCGACAAGTGCTAAGGGTTAACACCTCATCCCTGTAAAACTGAACACATATTACTTACTCAGGTTCTGTGGCTGAGTTGGTAATTAAACTCACTTGGTACTTTATCTGCATTTAGGCTGGATTCACACCTATGCAGTTTCAGTGCTTTTTGCATTTTGCAGATTTGCACTACAGTCCATTTAACATGGTTTCCTATGGAACACGTTCTGTAGTGCAAATCTGCAAAATGCAAAAAGCACTGAAACTGCATAGATGTGAATCCAGCCTAAATTAGAATCAGAACCTGCGTAATTCATATGTGTGTGTAGCTCCCAACTGTCCCTGATTTCGAGGGACTGTCCCTGATTTGGAGCAATGTCCCTCTGTCCCTCTTTCCTTCTCATTTGTCCCTCATTTTGGTCTGATCCTCATAGTTGTATATAAAATTAACTTTTTATCTTTCAAATAGTGGGAGTTATTTACCAAAAGCAAATCCACTTTGCACTACAAGTGCAAACTACAAGTGCAAAGTGCACTTGAAATTGCACTGAAAGTGCACTTGGAAGTGCAGTCACTGTAAATCTGAGGGGTATATCTGAAATGGGGTGAAGCTCTGCTGATTTTATCATCCAATCATGTGCAAGCTAAAATGCTGTTTTATTTTATTTTCCTTGCATACCCCCCTCGGATCTACAGCGACTTTGCACTTGTAGTTTGCACTTGTAGTGCAAAGTGGATTTGCCTTTTGTAAATAACCCCCAGTGTTTCCCAGTACTAAACCTTTCATCCAATTTCTAAACTGCTGCATTTGTACATTTTAAGAGCCAATATAAAGGAATAGTAGTGGTAAAAAAGTCCTTGTGGGTTTAATTAACTTTATTTATTTTAGTTTAATTTGTTTTTTTAATCATTTTCCTTTAAGGGGGTGTGGCAGGGGGCGTGTCCTATGCCTACATACATTTGTTAGTAGATGTTCCTCATTCCCATCTCAAAATGTTGGGAGGTATGCAAGTGCTCCAAAGTCCAAGCAATTGTCGCATAATTGTGAACCAGGCCTTAAGGGTAAGTTCAACTTTGGGAACATGTTACATGTTCCACCCAATTTTAGGGTGGAACATGTAACATGTTCCACCCTAAAATCGGGAGGAACTTGTAACATGTTCCCAGTGCTGCAGCCGCTGCCTGCAGTTTCCAGTACTAGCTGAAGACCCCTTTCACACTGAGGCAGTTTTCAGGTGTTTTAGTGCTAGAAATAGCACCTGAAAACTGCCTACCATTCATTGCAATGGGTGCTTTCACACTTGGGTGGTGCGTTTGCGGGGCTTTAGAAAAAAACCTGCAAGCAGCATCTTTGGGTCCCTCTTGAACCATACCAGGCCACATGCCCTTACATTCATTACAATGGGTGTTTTCACGCTCAGGTGGTGCACTTGCGGGGAGTTAGAAAAAAAACCTGCAAGCAGGATTTTTGGGTCCCTCTTGAACCATACCAGGCCACATGCCCTTAACATGGGGGGGTGGGTGTTTTTTGGGCAGGGGGGGCTCTGCGCCCCCCACCCCAAAGCACCTTGTCACCATGTTGATGGGCACAAGAGCCTCTTCCCGACAACCCTGGGCTGTGGTCGTCTTGATCTGTGGGCGGGGAGCCTTATCGCAATTTGGAAGCCCCCTTTAACAAGGGGGCCCCCAGATCCCGGTCCCCCCCATGTGAATGGGTATTGGGTACATCGTACCCATTCACCAAAAGTGTAAAAAAGTAAGAAACACGGTAAAGAGTTTTTGACAAGTCTTTTATTAACCACTTCCATACCAGGCCATAGACAAATGACGCCGGCAGGAACATCTCCTCCCTCCAGGTGGATGTCATATTATGTCCTCCGGTTCTAGCCGCTCCTGTGGGCCCACAGCGCTGCAACAGGCATGAGGTGTGTCCCTTGGACACAGTCCATACCTGATCGGGGTAAAGAGCCAATTACAGCCGGTCACATGTGTTGTGCTCGGGATCGCCGCTCATGCGTGCCCCCAGGGGTGCACAGCTTGGCAATTGGGGATGAGGCATGTCCCTCCGACACAGCCCATCCCCTAACAGGGTAAAGAGCTAATGAAATTGGCTCTTTACCACGTGACCGGCTGTGTCCAATCATAGCCGGTCACAAATGTCAACAAACCGCTGTAGTGCCGTTTCCGGGTTCTCCTCAGTGTGTGAGGAGGAGACCTGGCTAAAAAAGTACCTGTTACCAGCCCCAGAGTACCTGTTACCAGCCCCAGAGTATCTTTCACCAGCATCAGAGTACCTGTCACCAGCCCATCAGAGTACCCGAGTACCTATCACCAGCCCATCAGAGTACCCGAGTACCTGTCACCAGCCCAACCGAGTACCTGTCACCAGCCTATCAGAGTACCTGTCACCAGCCTATCAGAGTACCTGTCACCGGCCCATCAGAGTACCCGAGTACCTGTCACCGGCCCATCAGAGTACCCGAGTACCTGTCACCAGCCCATCAAGTACCCGAGTACCTGTCACCGGCCCATTAGAGTACCCGCGTACCTATCACCAGCCCACCAGAGTACCCGAGTACCTGTCACCAGCCCACCAGAGTACCCGAGTACCTGTCACCAGCCCACCAGAGTACCCGAGTACCTGTCACCAGTCCACCAAATTACCCGAGTACCTGTCACCAGTCCACCAGAGTACCCGAGTACCTGTCACCAGCCCACCAAAGTACCTGAGTACCTGTTACCAGCTCATCAAAGTACCTGTCACCAGCCCATGTGTAATGGAATATACGTTGGGGTGTTTGCTTTTCAAAATGGGGTAATTTTGTGGGTGTTTCCATTGTTCTGGTGCTCCAGGACCTTCAAAAGTGTGATAGGTTTTCAGGAAACTAAATGTGTAATTTATGCTGCTAGAACGCCTGATGGTGCTCCCTGCATGTTGGGCCTCTCAATGTGGCCAGGCTGTGTAAAAGTCTCACACATGTGGAATCGCCATACTCAGGACGAGTAGCAGAATATATTTTGGGGGGTAATTTTTGCTATGTACATGCTATGTGCTAGAAAAATCTTATACATTGACAACTATGTGAAAAAAAAAAAATAAGTTTTAATTTTCTTTCCACGTTTTCTAAATACTTTTGGAAAAAAATGACATTTTCAAAAGACTCATTATGCCGCAAATAAATATACCTTGGGGTGTTTGCTTTCCAAAATGGGGTCATTTTGTGGGTAATTCCACTGTCCTGGTGCTCCATTGCCTTCAAAGTTGTGATAAGTCATCAGGAAATTATATGTGTAATTTATGCTCCTAGATGGTGCTCCCTGCATGTTGGGCCTCTCTAAGTGGCCGGGCTGTGTAAAAGTCTCACACATGTGATATCGCCATACTCAGGACAAGTAGCAGAATATATTTTGGGGTGCAATTTTTGCTATGTACATGCTATGTGTTAGGAAAATATCTAATAAATTGACAACTTTGTGTAAGAAAAAATATGTTTTCATTTTCTTTCCACATTTTCCAAAAACTTGTGGAAAAAAATGACATGTTCAAAAGACTCATAATGCCCCACAAACTATACGCTGGGGTGTTTACTTTCCAAAATAGGGTCATTCTGTGGGTAATTCCACTGTCCTGGTGCTCCAGGACCTTCAAAAGTGTGATAGGTAGGAATGAAATTAGATTATAATTTATGCTCCTAGAACGCCTGATCGTGCACCCTGCATGTTAAGCCTATGTGGCCAGACTGTGAAAAAGCCCCACATATGTGGTATCGCCATACTCAGAAGGAGTAGCAGAATGTATTTTAGGGTGTAATTGGAAGTATGCTTATGCTGTGTGTGAGAAATAACGTGTTATTAGGACAATTTTGTGCAAAGAAAATAAAAATGTAATTTCTTCATTTTCCCAAGAAATGTGGGAAAAAATTATGATTTAAAAAAAACTCACCATGCCTCTTACTAAACACCTTGGACTGTCTACTTTTTAAAAAGGGGTAGTTTGGGGGGTATTTGTACTGTCCTGACATTTCAGTGCCTCAAGAAAAGATATTTTCAATGATTTGCACCATAGCTTGTAGACTCTATAACTTCGACACAGAATAAATAATATACAGCAATTTGGGTTATTTTTTACCAAATATATCTAGCAGTATAAATTTTGGCCCAAATTTATGAACAAAAATTACTTATTTGCAAAATTTTATTATAGAAACTTAAAAAAAAGTGTTTTTTTTTTAAATTTTCACTCTTTTTTTCGCTTATATTGCAAAAAATAAAAAACCCAGCCATGATTAAATACCACCAAAAGAAAGCTCTATTTGTGTGAAAAAAATTATAAAAATTTAGTTTGGGTACAGTGTAGCATGACTGAGTAATTGTCATTCAAAGTGTGAAAGCGCTGAAAGCTGAAAATTGGTCTGGGCAGGAAGGGTGTAAGGAAGTGCCCTGCATTTAAGTGGTTAAAAAAAAAAAAATAGTGTCCCTCAATGTAATCCATCATCAATCACGCCGCTCGCCGACCCGAAAAATAGAAAAAAAAGCCTGCTGTCATCTCTTCGGAAGCTACCGGCCATCTGCCTCCTCTATGCTTTTGACAGCTCTTTTTTTTGAAAAGTCAGTGGAGTGCAAAACACACCCAAAAACTTCCACCCGGTTGCAAAAAAAGTGCACACACTTTAACAGTGACACACAAAAACGTGAAATGGGTGTTACACTGATCCTCCACTAGGGAAGGACCTTACCCTGATCCCCCGGGGCATTAGGCTCCAGATGGGGACTGAGGTACTTTACTTGGGTCTCTCTGGCCAAAACCAGGCGGACCCCCGTTCTCTGGAAGGTCTTCCGAAACAGACCCACCCAAGTACTAGGTGGGACTCCCCCGAAGGGAGACCCCATGAGAGGGGGCGAACCAAGCCAGAAGTCCAATGTCCACCCAATCCCAAGACTTTCAGAGTAGGCCCGAAATCCTACACCCTACTCATCACACAACATCACAGTGACAAACGTGTATACACATCAAACAAAAAAATACAAAAAAGTTGCAAACACAGGGATGAATAAAAAGAAAGTGGGGAGAAGGAAGGTGGGAGAGTGAAAAGTGACCATTGTGTAATACAATGGCCGGCCCTCCGGCCAGGAATAAAAATTTCCCCTGGTCCTAGCCAAAAGGCTTAGCTCTAGAGGCAGTTGCTTTTGACAGCTCTGCTATAGGCAAGGGGCAGGATCACCCAGTCACGTCACATCATAAGTGGGTGGTGCCGAACTGGTAAGTGATAACCTTTTTTCCCTTGTGCATCATGGCGACCACTAATCAGAATCACCCTTTATATTTGTTTCCCATAATGTGCAGGGCCTGAACTGGCCTTCCAACATTATAAATCTCTAAGGGCCGATGTGCTATTTATAACGCACTTCTCTCCAACTTATAACCCTACTTTTTTACACCATTACTACCCCCAATTCTACTTAGCGAACGGACCTGGAAAGACTGGAAGGGTGGCCATTTGTTTTTCTAAACGAGTGACCTTCTCATTGGAGAAACTCGTGGCTGACCCAGAGGGCCGCTACCTATTGGTGGTGGGTCGTCTGGAGGGCAATTTGGTTTCTTTAATTTCATATTATGCCCCGAACTGCCCTTCTTTTGGAAACTTTTGCACAAAACGACCCTGGAACTACAGGGCACTGTCCTGTTTGGGGGTGACTCTAATGTGGCCCTGGACTCCATACTTGATAGGACGAGACGGCTCTCAACCCCCCGGAGCCATTTCTCAAAAATCGGCTTTAAGCTGGCTAACATGTTACACTATCATAATCTAATTGATCTATGGCAGGAACTTAATCCATCCAAGAAAGACTATACCTTTTACTCACATGTCCATAACATCTATTCTAGAATAGATAATTTTTTCACAGTTCCATCAGCAGTCTCCTTGTTCCACACTAGCAAAATAATAGACATGATGTGGACTGATCACTCAGCGGTTTGGACAGCATGTGACTCCTTACTTAGTAACCCCTCGATCTGCTTTGATATCGAACAAAAGCTCAAGAAGTATTTTGCTCAGAATGACCCTTTGGACACTTCTGTGGTAAATACTTGGGCGGCACATAAAGCGACTATCAGGGGATATCTCATTCAGATTGCCTCAAGGCTGAAGAAAACCTCTGATTCAATAATTAGCCAAAAGGATGGTGAGCTGTCCAACCTGCTAACCCAACACAAGGACAATCCTGATCTGGACCTGAGGGCTCAGATAGATTCAGCTAGGCTAGAACTAAACCTTTGCTTAACAACCAGGGCAGAAAAAAACCTTAGATGGACACAGGAAAAATTTTATACCCAAGTAGATAAACCGGGAACATTGTTAGCACGCAGATTGACACCCTGGCCCCATTGTAGAACAGTCCCAAAGATTACCTGATGGGTCCTTTACATAAAAACCGCAAAAGATACTGAATCTTTTCCATTCTTATTTTACCTCCTTATATAAAGAGCCGGAGACTCTACAATCTGGTGCTATAGATGATTTCATTGAGGATCTGCCTCTCCCATCCCTCTCTGAATCCCATAAGGAGATATTGGATGAGGTTATCACTATAGAAGAATAGAAATGTTTCCCCAGGGGTTTTTTAGCAGCAGAGAATTTGTATAAAAATAGTTGATGTAAAAAATCATTTATTTAACAGACAATATACAATATACAATAATAATTTCAAATGAACAATAATGAATCATCCATATAGGTAGTGCAACATTTAAACAAACCTGGAACCCCGATGCATTTCGACCCTTGCGATTTTTCGGTTTCTTCAGGGGGATTTATATTCTAGGAAAATATCAAAATATCTAATTAAGGTCATTGGACAATATAAAAAATGTAAGTATAGCATTTCGAATTGAGCAAAATTATATCTTCATACACATAGAGGCATAGTTACCAATGGGTGGATGAAGACATGAGGATGTATCGCACAAACCAGCATTGCAGGATTGTAGTTGTCCAATGATCCCATCACTGCCGCACGTCCCCCCCCCGCATCCTCTGGGTGGGCGCATAGTCCACCGAGCTTGCAGGGGCCACGTTCTAGGACCCGGGGAGGAGGATGGGGGTAAAACACCTGCAGATGGACATGCAAAGACTTTTTGTAAGTAGCCATTTAGATAATGTTGGAGGAGTGTACAGAAGTGCTTGGCAGCTGTAGGCTGGTTGTTATTTGGTCACTAGTGGATTCATGTTATAGAAAAATTAATTAAGTTATACATAACATGGCGTAATTTATTCGTTAGTTGGATTGGTTATAAAAAGGGTTGGCTAGCAGTGAAGAAAGGTTGGGTGGGGGATGGGGTGTAGTGATGTGATTAGTGAAGTGAAAGTGCATGATGTGGGATTGACTGATGATGGGGCAAAACAAGTGTAAAAGTGAAAAAAGCCACTAAAAACTGAAAAACAAGTGTTAAAAGTGTAAACAGTTGTTTGTGTGAAGTGAAAAGAAAAGGGGGAATTGGTTGAATAAAATGAAATGATGAAAGTGAGATGGATTTAGGTGCCAAACAACAAGTGATGTGACACTAAATAGTATGTATGTAAGGTAACAGTATATGACTAAGGTTTTTACTACATAGGGATAATGGTGTAAGGTGAAAAAATCACGATGTTGGAAAGTGAAAATAAATGGGTGTAACACAAGTACATAGATTAGCCAGTCAAACAGCATTCCAAAAAGCTGCACTTACCAAGCACTCCATCAGTTTTGCATTAGTATATGACAGCATTACCAGCACTAGTGACCAAATAACAACCAGCCTATAGCTGCCAAGCACTTCTTTACACTCCTCCAAAATTATCTAAATGACTACTTACTTTGCATGTCCATCTGCAGGTGTTTTACCCCCCATCCTCCTCTCCGGGTCCTAGAACGTGGCCCCCTGCAAGCTCGGTGGACTATGCGCCCACCCGGAGGACGCAGGGGGGGACGTGCGGCAGCGATGGGATCATTGGAAAACTACAATCCTGCAATGCTGGTTTGTGCGATACATCCTCATGTCTTCATCCACCCATTGGTGACTATACTTCTATGTGTATAGAGTTATAATTTTGCTTAATTCGAAATGCTATACTTACATTTTTTATATTGTCCAATGACTTTAATTAGATATTTTGATATTTTCCTAGAATATAAACCCCCCTGAAGAGACCGAAAAATCGCAAGGGTCGAAATGCATTGGGGTTTTTCATGTGGATACATACGTCATAAATACAATTGGCAAACCATGCTTGTACATAGGGTGTTCCTTGCTATGAGTGATGTTCCATGTTTGTTTTTGTGTCGCACTACCTATATGGATGATTCATCATTGTTCATTTGAAATTATTATTGTCTGTTAAATAAATTATTTTTTACATCAACTATTTTTATACAAATTCTCTGCAGCTAAAACACCCCTGGGGAATTTTCCTATTTTTTGTATACATTTGGGTTATGCAGCTTTGGGGGCTCCCACATTGTGTTTTCCCTTCTATATCGCTATAGATGAGGTAATGTCTGCAATAAAACAAGCTCATGCTTCAAAAACTCCGGGTCCAGATGGGTTCTCCGCCTCTGATTATAATAAATTTGCCCAGATATTAGCGCCCCACCTATTGGAATTTTTCATGGCCCTGCGCGATGGGGCTCACTTGGGGGAGACCTAAATAGAGCTAACATCTGCCTAATACCAAAGCCTGACAAAGACCACAGTGAGGTGACAAATTTATCGCCCTATATCGCTTATTAATGTAAATTTGAAATTACTAACGAAAATTTAAGCTAATAAACGTAATACCTTCTTAGCAAAATATGTCCATATGGATCAAGTGGGCTTTGTCCCAGAACGACAGGCGGCAGATCAAATCCGCAGGGCCGTGGACATTATATTTTTGCTCCACTCTAATTGGGATGGCTTAGGAACCAGACGGGTAATGTTGTTATCATTGGACCTTCATAAGGCCTTTGATTCCCTTTCTTGGCCTTTTCTGTTCTATATTTTGAGGCAATGGAATTTTGGACCTAAATTCCTCTATTATCTGTACTGTACTCTACCCCCTCAGCTAACATTGTAGCTTTTGGCCACAAATCAGATCTGCTACGAATTAGAACAGGAACCAGACAAGGCTGTCCCCTTTCGCCACTCTTATTCATAGTTGCTATAGAAACATTGGCGGTTGCCATCAGGTCTAATCCTAATATGCATGGTGTATTCAGCGGAGGCAGATCATAAATGCGCATTATTTGCGGATGATCTTTTATTATTCATCACAGACCCTATCACGACCCTGCCTAACCTGGCTTCACTTCTTTTTGAATTTGGAACAGTATCAGGCCAAGAAGGTCAATCAAACTAAATCAGGGGCAATGGATATTGCCTCAACCCTGACCTCTGTACACACTTCTTTTCCATTTCGGTGGTGTAAATAGGCCCTTCCCTACCTAGGAGTAAAACTCACCCCAGACGTATCTACCCTATATAAGGCTAATTACACCCCTCTTCTCTCTTCCATGACAGAAAATTTAAAGCATTGGCAGTCTTTGTTGGATGGGCAGAATAAGTGCTGTTAAAATGATGACTCTTCCCAGAAGTCTTTATTATTTTAGGTCCGTACCGATTTCAGTTCCCGCAACATTTTTTAAACAACACCTCCCCGGCTCCAGATGAATTTTTAAATTCATCTGGAACAGGAGAGGTTGCCCGGTGGCTCGATCTTCCTTATATGTCTCAAAGGGGCAGGGTGGATTAGGGGTACCACACTTTTTGCGTTAATATAGAGCAGCCCAGTTGGTACAACTTTACCAAATTTATTCTACAACCTGTCGCCCTGACTGGGTTAACCTAGAGGCACAGTCGAGTTCTCCTTATCCTATGGACCTTCTAATGTGGCTGCTTTCTAAGGAACGTAGAGCCATTCTGAGCCCCTCTCTATCTCACTCACTGGGCCTTTGGGACAGGATGTGCAAAGTATACTTTCTAAGGTCACCACATACTCCAGTGGCCCCTATTTTTGGAAACCTGCACTTTCCCCCAGGTCAGCATCCACAACAGTTTGCATGGTGGATTAATAAAGGCTTGTACAAGATAGCACATTTCATAGATCATAGGGGCATCAGAAAACTCTCCTACTTTCGAGACACTTTAGACATGCCCCCGAGGGAGACGTTTCAACTCTCCCAAATTACTCATTATTTACGTTCGCTATGTAGAGACCAGGGGGACATCACCACTAGAACGTTCTACGATAATAAATGCGTAAGAGGGCCTGGGACTCGAGGTAGTATTTCGGAGTTGTATGTTTGCTAACAGACCTGGGCTCTAAACTTTCCTATCAATTAGCTTGGGAGATGGATCTGGGGGAGACGATTGATGAGGACGTTTGGTCCAAGTGGTCGACCATGGAGCACAGGGGAATTTTGAACACTGCCCTGGTAGAGGCGAACTATAAGGTATTGTCACTATGGTGCCTTGTTCCGGCACGAATAGCCAAAATCCACCCAGATGCATCGCCCTTCTGTTTCGGGGGGTGTGGTAAAGAGGGCACAATGCTCCACACCTGGTGGACATGTCCGAAAGTCAAGAGCTTTTGGATAAGAATTTTTAACTTGGTTTATTCGGTGACTGGAGTGAACATACCTAAAAATGTTAAGACAGCCTTATTTTCTGACCTTTCAAGCGAACTGCCCAGGCACCTCAGATCCCTCATCTTTTTTATCCTCTTGGCAGCTAAGATCACCATAGCGCGAGCATGGAAAACCCCCCTGATAAACTTGGCATTAGTTAAAAACAAAATTTCTTGGATCATGATAAATGAAAAATTAACTAGTATTCTTCGTGACCAACAAAATCGATTTTGAAAGGGTTTGGAACCCTTGGATTAAGTATCTCCAGTCGCCGTGGAGTGGGGGGGGGGGGGGGGGTCTGTAGCCTGGAGCGTGGAGATGTTGGCACATTCTTCCTTCCTCTTTTTTTTTCCCCCTCTCTCTCTTTCTCTTTTTTCTTCTTTTCCTCCTTTCCTTTTATTTCATTTCTGCATACAAACTTTTACTTAGTCCCCATAGTTGGGTTCCCACATGCTTGACAGTGAGCTCTACACTACATTAAGCCCAGTGTATACTTAATACCTAGGTTTTTTGTTATAACTCCAAGCTGGGAAATCGAATTCCACCACACGATAGTCCCTCTACAGGGAATTTCACTGTACTATCTCCCCCCCCTCCCCTATTACTTTTTTTGCAAGGCCTTCTGGGGTTACACCAGAATAGCCTTGACTTGTTATAAAGGTTATTAATACTATCGCTAGGTGTACAGTGAACAGTTGTATCAATAGTGTGTGTTAGGCATCTCATGAACCATCAGTTTGGTTATGGACAGGAATGGACGGGGTTGGTACCTTAGTTCTAGTACAATTATACAATGAGCCCCACTATTGTAACATTACTGTTGACACAAAACTTGTATCAATGTGAACCCTTGTTATCTGTTAAAACTTGATTTCAATAAAAACCATTGAAAGATAAGTGGGTGGTGCCACCAGGTGACGTAGCCGGGTGCCCCTGACCCTTGCCTATAAAAGAGCTGTCAAAGCAGAGAGGAGGCAGATGGGCGGTGGTCTCTGAAGAGATGGCAGCAGGCTTTTTTCCTCTCTCCGGTCGGCGGGCAGCATGATTGATGGTGGATTACATGGGACAATATTACACTTGTCAAAAAATGTTTACTGTGTTTCTTTCTTTTTGACACTTTTTTGGTGACTGGGTAGGGGTAGGGTGTACCCGATAGCCATTCACATGGGGGGCTTGTTAAAAGGGGCTTCCAGATTCCGATAAGCCCCCCTGCCACAGACCCCGACAACCACAGCCCAGGGTTGTCGGAAAAAGGGCCCTTGTCCCCAAGGTGCCCACCCCATGTTGAGGGCAAGCTGCCTAGTATGGTTCAGGGGGGGGGGGGGGGGCGCTCGCTTGTTCTTCCCCCTTTCCTGGCAAGCCAGTTTGCATGTTCGGGTAAAGACCAGGTATGGATTTTGGGGGGGACCCCACGCCATTTTTTTTTTACATTTTGGTGTGGAGTTCCTCTTAAAATCTATACCAGACCCAAAGGGCCTGGTATGGATTTTGGGGGGGGGGGAACCCACGCTGTTTTTTTTAAATTAATTCTGTCATCATAGGGTTCCCCTTAATAATTTCAATACAGGACACTTTCACCCCCTTCCTGCCCAGACCAATTTTCATTTCAGTGCTCTCACACTTTGAATGACCATTGCTCAGTCATGCAACACTGTACCCAAACAAAATGTTAAGTTATAGAGTCTACAAGTTATGGTGCAAATCATAAAAAATTGATCACACCTGATGTACTGACGGTGTGATTAATATAAAATAAAATAGAGATATTATAGCAGGTTATCACCTGTAGGCTCGTGTCAGACCCGGAGGAGGCTCCGATCACCCCTTACTGCTAGTAAGTATGCTAGTTTCATCTGCTCTGTGGCTCCTGCTTAGTCATATTTATCTAAGCACTGGCTCTGGCTTTCAATAGATTACCATCTATTAATTTTAACTTTAATATGTTATCCTCCCCACAGGATCCATATGTTATCTATGCACCTCCTGAGATTGTGCACCATTCATCTTCTGCAGCAAGTAGCTGCCCCTTCCTACCACTGATACATATCTTGATATCAGTGGTACCTTTTCCTCCGGGTCCTGTATTTTGGCAATTTTGCCATTTCGGTAATTACTCCTCATATTTGCACCATTGGTGGCATTTTTTAATTTCTATTTTGATGCACACTCCTTGATCACACCTTTCTATCCCCTCCACCCATGGGTGGTTGTCCACATACCCCCTCACACGCATCTCTGTCCTCTTGTGTTTTGTATCTCTTTCACCTCCCCCCCCTCTTCCCTTTTTCCCACTTTTTTTGTCCCTTTTCACTCCCTTCCTTTCCTTTCCTCTGTTCCCATTTCTCTTTTCTTTCTTCTCCCCCCTTTCTTCTCCTTGTTTCCTTTCTGTCTATATATACAATTGTCTCTCTTCCTTCCCCTACTCTGGATTCATGTCCCTTCTTCCCACCCTAGTGTATCCAATCTCCCTGGCCTGGTTTTGGTGTTTTGCTTTTGATGTTTGGTTTGTTGCTAATTTAATTTCATTCACATTTTATTTTCCTGACGCCTTCATGGCAGCACACATTGGGTTGTGATTCCGCCCCAGAAACCTGACAGGATTGGTTAACTATAAATTTGAAGGGGAGACACCCCGATGAATTTTCTTTTTTATCCTCACCTGACAGATTGCATGGACAAGGTTTCTCCTATTTACAAGACCAAGGAAAAGAGCCGCTTACTGCACTCGCCCCAGCAGGTTCAAGCCTCTCCTGTTTGGAAGTCCCTCCTGTACTTCCAAACAGGAGAGGAGGGAACCCCCGTTCTGGTGGTCTCAGGGGGATATGCTGGCACAGTAAGCTTTAAAGAAGCTTCATGACTTTGCAGTGGTCTCCACTCTTTATCCTTGCCTGTTCTTTTCTTTTTCCATTTATTGTTTTCCCCTGTTTGGGAGACTGCTGGTCCTTGCTGTCTGCCTTCCTGTGGAGCCGTCATGGCCGCCGTGCCTCCTCTTCCGCACTGCGCATGTGCAGAATGAGGTAATTGGCAATGAGAGGCTGTGCCTTACTCCAAGATGGCGCTGTGACGCTACTGCGCATGCGCGGGAGTATCATTCTGCAGCGTTGGCAGCGGCAGTTTTAAAAACCCAGTTTTTTCCTGTGTATAATGCTGTAGCTGCACAGGAAACTGGGATTCGCTCCTGCCTTGCCAGATTGATTAAGCAACTCGGGTAAGATATACCAGCTGCTCCAGGGCTCTCTCCAGCCTTTCCTTCATATTATAAAAAAAATGGAAAAAAAAAAATTCTTTTTCTCTTATTTTCTTTTAGGCTGCCTATCTCTATTTAGTGTGGAGTCCACTGCCCATGCAGACCGCCATCAGCAAACTAGGTAAGAGGCTGTCCGTCATGGGTAAGTATTGAAGAAGGGGAGAAAAAAAGAGAGCCGGACCACTAACGCTGCGTTTTTGGCAGCCCTACTAGGTCAAGAGCCGCAAGTTCCAGGCATGGACAAAGGTCAAGTCATCCTTCAAGCAGAAGCCGTTCAAGATCTTCCTCCCGCCACCACCGATCAAGGCATAGCCGCTCACGCCACAGCCGCTTCCGTCATAGTCGGTCACACCACAGACGGTCACCTTCATCACACCGCCAGAGCCGCCACACCTGTCCTGCAGCAAATGCTTGCTGGGTATGCAGCGCTCCTGCCTTGCCAGATAAAAAGTCTTCCTGACGAAACTAGTCAGAGCACGATACCACGGCAACCGTTATCATGTGAGGACGCAGTGTGCTTCTAGCCTGAAGCTTCGGACACGAGAAGGAGGAAGTGCGGATCAGCTGTGCCTGGTTGACACGCAGTGCGCTCCAAGCTTGTAGTTGTATACTAGTGGAATGAAGGATTGATCAGCTGTGAGTGTGTATCATCTATCCAGTCTGCAACCAGTACCCTTGTGCTTTGAGAGAAGCAGTTTGAGTTATCCACTATTACCAACCAACTGAAAGCTAGAAGGCTATCCTTTGTAAGGAACTGCGCCCACTGATTTTTACAGTGTATTTACTTTATTAGTTTTTTCTCTTATTTGTGACTTACAATAAATGATCAAAACGGTACTGGACTATTCTGGGTCTCTTTTTTACATGTGGACATTGTTGCTGTTATCTGATTATCAGCCCTGGAGGACTTCGGGAGTAACCAGAGAGAGGATTTGATCCAAGGCTTGTTAACCTCTTGGCTCCGGTGAGTATAAACCCCTACGGGGTGTGTGCAGCACAAGGTGTCCCAATAGATGGTGAAAGGTGCACTCATCAGATCTACTATTCATATAAGGGAACCCAGACCGAGCTCCAACCACTGTGGCTTTGTTGGAATTTGCCTGCCTGCATGTGTTTTGCTTGCATTTACAAAGACTTTGTTTTATCAGTCAGCATTGAGGACTAAAAAAAATAGCGCTGCTTTGATGGGTTAATTGCTGTTTCATATAGTACATTCATTTATCCATATTTTTATTTCTTTTTGTATTAAGTGGCTGCTGAGAGATATCTCACTCAGAATATGGTGACATCAGGTTAAATCACTGCGGTTTATTACCATTATTATCTTCCATCTGCATATACCGAATATCCTTTAGCGCTGAGATAGGAGGATTGGAGTAGGGCTTATTGTCTCCTTTTTGTTTGTAGATAAATTAGCCTGCCGCTAATGCTCCAATGAAGCAACAAAAGAAAAGGAATCAGACGCAAGGATAGCTACGGAGCTCATTAGAGAGTCAGTGCGGGAATCCGTACTGGAGACAATGGCACCGCTAACAGACAGGTCAGCTCCCAGCATGTCATCAGCAGATTTCCATCGCACCCAAGTATCAGAATCCTCCTTCGGAGATGAAGATCAGGGGATGTCCGCAGGGTTCGATTTCTACCTAGTCAAACCTTTCGAAAAATCAGTTAAAGAGGCGATCGGGAAGAAGACAAAATGGAACCACAAAAAATTTGAAAATATTTCCCAAACTTAACAAAAGAACCAGAATCCTTCCCTTTTATAGGTGAACTGGTGGATATAATTAAAAATGAATGGGAAAGAACTGATAAGCGATCCAGTCTTACCAATCGACTTGCCAAAATGTAATGTAAAGGAATCAAAAGTCAATTCATTGATTAACGCTCCCGTCGTTGACTTCTCCTTGATGCGTCTTGCCAGGCATGTCACTTTGTCAATCGAGGATGCAGTTTCCTTTCGGGACGCTCTAGATCGGAAAATGGCTCTGGAATTAAAAAAAGCATATTCCACGGCCGGGGGCGCTTGCAGGCCAGCGATTACCACGGTAGCAGTAGCTAAAGCTACCTCAGGATGGGCAACCAATGTAGAAAGAGCCCTTCAAGATGGCACTGAATTAGGGAAGATAATCTCCTCTCTTCAGGAAATTAAATTGGCAAGCGACTTTGTGGCAGAAGCATCAGTTGATATCATTAGGTCTTCAGCAAGAGCAATGCTAGCCTCAGTCACGGCAAGAAGGGCCTTATGGCTAAAACCGTGGGTAGCCGATACTGCATCTAAAACAAATTGCTGCAGAATCCCATAGGATGGCTCTAACCTGTTTGGGTCTAAATTAGACTCCGCTATCGCCAAAGTAACAGGAAGGAAGTCAGGGTTGATTCCCTCTGACAGGAGACCCAAGGTCCAAAAGGGTCCCGGTAGGGAATTTAGAAGGGACTGGAAAAATGCAAGACCTTCCTTCCTGAGGATGCAGAAGTCCAAGACTACCCCGGCGGGGGAGCAGCAGAAGTCCTTTTGAGGATTCGCCCGCCCACCTGGCAGAGGTGGGCGCCAGGCTCAAAAACTTTGTACAGATTTGGTCAAATCATATAAAGGATCTATGGACACTATCCACAATCAAATTCGGACACAAATGGAAGTTCATGGGCAGACTCCCAGGAAATCACTTCCAACCAACCAGACTGCCATCCTCGCTAGACAAAAGGAAGTTACTAATAAAATATGTAACAGAATTGAACCAAAAAGGAGCGATTCTAGAAGTTCCATCATGTCAAAAGGGGAGGGGATTCTACTCCCCCTTATTTTTGGTAAAAAAGAAGACAGGAGACTTACGGCCTGTATTGGATTTAGAAAACCTCAACAAGAACATCAAAATCGAGGCTTTCAAGATAAAGAGCCTCAAGTCCATACTTCTGGCAGTGAACCTGGGCAACTGGATGCTATCAGTAGATTTGTCAGACGCTTATCTACATATCCAGATTCATCCCGCCTTTCAGAAGTTTCTCCGATTCGCCATCAACCAATGTCACTTCCAATTCAAGTGCCTCCCATTCGGCATCTCTCTGGCTCCCAGGACGTTCAGCAAGGTCCTGCTACCCTTGGTTGTGTTCCTCAGAGAAAAGGGACTGCGAAATCACCATTATTTGGACGATATCCTACTTTTAGCAGAAAGTCGGGAAACTCTACTCTGTCATCGGAGAATTTTACTCACGACTCTCCAAGACTTTGGTTGACTGGTCAACTGGAAGAAGAGCAGTTTGCAACCCACACAAAATATGGTATTTCTGGGAGCAGATCTGAATACCAAATTAAACAGGGTACAACTCCCTCAAGAGAAAATTTAGCCTCTAATGAAGAAGATGCGGAAATTATTGTCAGCAAGACATCTACCAGCCAGAGTCTGTTTGAGTGTGCTAGGGTCCATGTCTGCGACTCTACCCATGGTGCAGTGGTCACAATGGCACATGAGAGTTCTGCAAAACTCCTTTCTAAAGCAGTGGGATGGAGTATCGATGCATCAGACCATTCCCATTTCCAGATCGGTGAAGCAATTGGTATGGTGGTGGACACACCCGATCAACCTCAGAAGATACAGACCAATAGTTCCTTCGGATGCCTGTCAGAGTGGTTGGGGAGCCCACTATCAAGATCAAGCAGCTCAGGGCCGATGGCAGTTCCAGGCCCAGGGTGTAGTATCAAATATACTAGAGCTCAGGGCAGCCTTCCAGGCTCTCATGGCATTTGTACCAGTCCTGAGGGGGAAGAATGTGCTTATCCGGATGGACAACAGAGTGGCAGTGTTCTATATCCAGAAGCAGGGAGGTACCAAGAGTCACACGCTGATGGAAGAAGTCCGTCCCATCTTGAAATGGGCACAGACACACCTGACAGACTTAAGGGCAGTATATGTACCGGCGGCACAGAACATGTTAGCCGACTTTCTGAGTCGAGACACACTCTCAAACAACGAATGGTCCTTGGGCCTCCAGGCCTTTTCCCTTCTTATGAAGACTTGGGGAATGCCAGAAGTCGACTTAGCAGCCACACCTGCGAATGCCAAGTGTCGGAGGTTCCTGTCAAGAGAGTCGTTCCCATCAGCCGAGCGAATAGATTGTCTAATTCACCCATGGAACTTCATGTTGAGGTACATATTTCCTCCAACCCCGCTAATTGCGAGGTTCCTGTCCAGGATCTTCAGCTACACTAATTGCTGTAATCCCACTTTGGCCGAGAAGACCGTGGTTCATGGACCTGTTGCAACTCAGACTTCAGCCTCCAATTCCTCTTCCGATAACCCCGGATCTCCTATCTCAAGGCCAATTCTTACACCAAGGTCCAGGGAAGCTGCATCTGGCGGCCTGGAAGTTGAAAGGGCTTGGTTGAGGGAACAAGGCTGTTCTCAGGAAGTAATATCAACCCTGATGCAAGCCAGGAAAACTACCACCTATACAAGAATTTGGAGGAAGTTATTTTCCATGGCACAGCAGAAGTTATGGAATCCCGTTTCTCCAGAGCCTCCTCAAATTTTAGAGTTCCTCCAGTCAGGAGTTGACAAGGGTTTAAGCTCAAGTACCCTAAAGGTTCAAGTATCTGCTTTGTCTGCCAAAACAGGCACCAGATGGGCATTACACCCTCTGGTAATAAAATTCCTGAGAGCCTGTCTAAAGATCAAACCTCCCAAGAAACCAGTTTTCCCATCATGGGACCTCTCAGTAGTCCTCGATGCCTTCTTCAATCCTTTTACTCCATCTGAATCAATCTCACTGTGGGATTTAACTCTAAAACTGTCCTTTCTCATCGCAATTACATCAGCAAAGAGAGTATCTGACATCCAAGAACTGATGGCATCAGAACCTTACTTAGTGTTTTTTCTGATAGAGTGGTACTGAGGCCTTCAGACCACTTCATCCCGAAGGTAGCAACTTCCTTCCATTATAACCAAGACATCATCCTCCCATCCTTCACTAATGATCAAGGCGAACCTCATCCACTGGATGTTAAAACAACCATCATTAGTTACCTTGCGGCTACAACTCCTTTCAGAAAGACGGATTTCCTCATGGTCATTCCTCATGGAAACAGACGAGGTCAAGTGGCTACTTCACATACTATCGCCTCCTGGTTAGTCAAATCAATCAAAAAGGCATACTCCATTCGCCATCTGGCAATTCCTGAAGACATCAGGGCTCACTCGACCAGGGCAGTGGCTACCTCCTGGGCAGCATATTGCAGGGTCTCATCGGAGATGATTTGCAGGGCAGCGACTTGGTCCTCCAGACACACTTTCATTTGTCACTATAGAGTGGACTCTGCCCACTTAGCTATGGCAGACTTCAGTAGATCCATTGTTAGAGCCAATTCTTCTGCATTATAAGGAATAAATATTATTTTCTTGCACCCACACGACTGGCGCGTTATTTCCCAGTGTGTGCTGCCATGAAGGCGTCAGGAAAATGGAAAATTGTATACTCACCTTTCCATAATTTTCCTTTACTGACCCATCTTCATGGCAGCACACACAGAATCTCACCCAGTTTTATGGTGCTATATACAGAGAATGCAGCGGGGTGTCTCCCCTTCAAATTTATAGTTAACCAATCCTGTCAGGTTGTGGGGACGGAGTCACAACACAGTGTGTGCTGCCAAGAAGATATGTCAGGAAAGGAAAATTATGGAAAGGTGAGTATACAATTTTCAGTTTTCTTGCTGCACTTCCGTTCCGCTTCCTTTTCCCTCCAATTCACTTTATAGAAAATTTTGATATTATTCAAATGCACATTTTTTTTATCACCATTACACCCTTGGGATATTTGTTCTGTGTCACTGGCACCTCCCTTCTGGCACTTTTTAAATCTTGACAATTTTACCCTATGTATACTATTCCATCTAGACATCAGCCCTCTTATCCGTTAAAATCTCCCCCAGTTGCAGCGGGAAGCTCTACTGGGCACGCCTTGTGCTCTGCTTGCACCGGAGCTTGGGTAAGCAGCCCCATACCTTATTACCTTCTCTTCACCCCATTCTATTAATTTATATTATCTATATATAAAAAATCTTCCTATATAAATTTGATTGTATTGTCATTGACTCTGTATCTATTTTCAGATGTTTTTCCTGATGAAGCGGTTAAACCTGCGAAACTATTCGAAGTACTATGTATGAACAAGTCACCTGTGCTTTTAATTCTATTGCTTTGTATTTTGTATTAATATTTTTTTTTTTTTTTTATACAATTAGTTATATACTTTATTTGTATTTTCATATACTGTACCGAGATAGTCTGCTTGCTCTCTTGTCTCTGGTGAGTTCTGGTTGGGGTCCAGACTCCCAAACCTCTATTACATTTAGTTCGGATGATGGTACAAATGTCTACACCTCTTATGCACCAAATATCATATTTTGAGGCCACCCTTTTCTTTAATATTAGGAGAGGGTGACAACACTGTGGAGTATTCCACAACCACCTTACAGTCTTGACACACAGAGGTAGCTGTTTTTTTATAGGATTTTTTTTTTCTCTACATCAGCATAATATGATCAACAGGATTCAGACTGTAAGAGAGAGCACCAACACAAGGAGCCAGTAGGGCTGCCCATAGACTGAGGAAAAAATAAAAATAAATCAACCAGCAGCCTAATCAAAAAAACAAATGGATTTCCCCATCCACACATGTGATGTAGATGAGCAGAACACTCTGATCAGTGGTGCAGACGAATGGCTGCATTTGCTGGTTAAATTAAAAATTTCCATCTGTTGAGTATGAATGGCCATAGATGGGTTGAAATTCGGCTGGTCCTTTTGGCCAGCTTAAAGTGTTCTAAACCCATAACAGTACAATCTGTCTATATATGCAGTAAATCATGCTTGTTATAATCATTGTGGAAACCAAGAGGTTAATCCTCTGCATAAAAAGGCCTTCTTCCACAGTCCCCAAACCATCTGCTGATAGAACAGAGACTTAAGCCTCGTACACACGATCCGATTGTTGGCAGAGGATTGTGTAATGACAGACTGTTGGCCTAAAATCCAACCATTAGTACGCTCCTTCAGACAATTGTTGTCCAACTTTCGGCCAACAAATGTTGGATGGCAGGCTAGTAAATTTTCGGTTGACAACGGTCTGCTGTCAGATTTTCCTATCGTGTGTACACAAGTCCGTCACACAAAAGTCCAAAGTACAAACACGCATGCTTGGTATCAGTGCTCACCAAACATGACATTAGCAGAAGGTGCCAAAAGGGTGGCACTCAAGAACTGAAAGTCCACATAGTACGACACTACGTTTGTGTTTGTTGGCTGACAATTGTGTGCAGTTAGTATGCAAGACAAGATCCAGGCACACGCCCTTTTGACAAAAGTCTGACGCTCGCTTGGCCAACAATCTGATCATGTGTACGAGTCTTTGGGGACACTCCGCACATTCTCAGTTTAGTGTGTTTTACTTGAGAGCTTTTTTTCCTGGGAGAGTTCATGTGATCAGCACAGGATCAATCAGAACTGTCCAGACAGAGGGTCAGGGATCCTGCAGCCTCAACATGCTTTAACCAGAAACTGATAGAAGTCACAAGACTGCTATTTACCGCTGATGAAAAAAGGTATTTAGCAGTTCATATTTACTAAAATAATTGCATTTCCATGTTCTGTGTACTGTGGAAGACCAGATATAGTGAATGTCGGGTCCTGGATTTAGTAACACTTTAAGGACTGTGCAGTGACAACTCTGCATGCTGCTGCCTCTTCACTGTACAGTCCATAGGCTGGAGGTGTGTACTGGACCATCTTTAGCTGCAGTGGAGTTCCACTACCTGGCTTGACTATCTGGATTACAAAGCAGCCTGTTCAATGTGTAGCAGCAACTGGCTCATTACAAAGTAATTATGCATTTCCTGCCCTCATCACATGCTGTTACAGACTCCGAGAAAAAAATGGAAAACACTATTATGTACACACATTCGGATTTTCCATCAACAAATGTTCGATGGGAGCTTGTTGTCACAAATTCCGACCGTGTGTAGGCTCCATCGGACATTTTCCGTCGGAATATCCAACAAACAAAATTGGAGATCTGGATCTCAAATTTTCCGACAACAAAATCCGTTCTTGTAAATTCCGATCATGTGTACACAATTCCGTCGCACAAAGTTCAACGCATGCTCTGAATCAATTACGAGACGGAAGCGCTCGGTCTGGTAAAACTAGCGTTCTTAATGGAGATAGCACATTCGTCACGCTGCAAATTTTTAAATCTTTTAATGCAGTGCATTCTCTTCTTCTTCTTTATAATGCTAGAAAAATGAAGTTGTTTTGCTGCTGATATTCACACAGAGTTCTGAAAAAATGTTTTCTTTATTATTTCTCGTGATCTCCTGAATAATATTAGTTATTTTTTTCGTCATATCTCCATAATAATGTTTGTATTTATTTTTATAGTGATATTTTTTTTTTTAAATCAAGATCTCTTGTTTTATTTATTTTTTTCTAGTGATCTACATTTTTTTTTTTCATTTTGTGTGTCAAGTTAGCACAACACCATTATTATCTTATATTTTTTAACCTCAAGGAGGTTAGTTGATGTCTCTTGTTAATTTGACATTGTATTTTTGAAATGTACCTGCTTACTCACAAACAAACTGTCCTTTTTGAAGTGAAACCGATAGGCAAGTATTTGTGAATCCAAATTATCCATTTTTTTATTGTTCCGAGAAATCCGGTTTTTCACGGATTTTCTCCGCCGCCACCGCCGCTAGAGGTCCGCGGCCGGCGGAGATATTGTCTCCATCGGCCGCCATTTTAACCATGATCAGGAAGACAGCTAGGCGGAGCTCCTGTGTCGCTGCCCACCCTCCGCCCCACTCCGCCTCGCCCCGCCTACCCCCCACCCCGCTGCAAGTCTGTTATGGAAAGGGGCGGGGGTTTCTAGCCATGCGGCCGGCAGACAGTCTGTCTACTAGAACACCTCTGAGCCTCAGGTGGGGGGGGCGCACCGCTGTGGGAATCTGATGTGAGGGGGGGCTCTGCCGGGACACCTGATGTGAGGGGGGGGCTCTGCCGGCGACACCTGATGTTAGGGGGAGCTCTGCCGGGGACACCTGATGTGAGGGGGAGCTCTGCCGGGGACACCTGATGTGAGGGGGAGCTCTGCCGGGGACACCTGATGTGAGGGGGGCTCCGCCGGGGACACCTGATGTGAGGGGGAGCTCTGCCGGGGACACCTGATGTGAGGGGGGGCTCCACTGGGGACACCTGATGTGAGGGGGAGCTCCGCTGGCGACACCTGATGTGAGGGGGAGCTCTGCCGGGGACACCTGATGTGAGGGGGAGCTCCGCTGGGGACACCTGATGTGAGGGGGGGCTCTGCCGGGGACACCTGATGTGAGGGGGAGCTCCGCTGGGGACACCTGATGTGAGGGGGGGCTCTGCCGGGGACACCTGATGTGAGGGGGCTCTGCCGGGGACACCTGATGTGAGGGGGGGCTCTGCCGGGGACACCTGATGTGAGGGGGAGCCCTGCCGGGGACACCTGATGTGAGGGGGAGCTCTGCTGGGGACACCTGATGTGAGGGGGAGCTATGCCGGGGACACCTGATATGAGGGGGAGCTCTGCTGGGGACACCTGATGCAAGGACGGACTCTGCTGGGAAACCTGATGCAAGGACGGACTCTGCTGGGACACCTGACGCAAGGACGGACGGCTGGTGGCAGGCGACGTGGCTAGTGACACGCTTAGGGATCCCACTGATTCTGCATTATGGTGAGTTGAATGATTTCATTTTATATTACAATGTAATAATAGAAATAATGCACTTCAATCATCCTGACACCATAACAATCATGGTGCCGGGATGATTGAAGTGCTAACACCAGGTGCTTGGAGTATCTTTAGAAAATAGTAAAAAAAACTGCGCTAAAAAACCAAGTGCGGATCAAATAATGTGAAAAGCAGCAATCCCCACAAAAACATCAATTGTAGAAAAGCATAAGAAAAGTAAAGGGTTGCGCTAATACTAATAGAACATAATGAATAATTTACAATGAAAAAAAATTCATATAGTGATCATAAATAAATCAATGTGCAAAACTTGGTGATAATAAAAAATCCATTAAATAAAACATCAGTTAAGTGTTGTGAGAAGTCCAAATCACCAACAATATGTAAAAAAGTCCAAGTCGCCAACAATATGCAAAAAAGGAGTCCAAGTGATATTAATGAAGATCTGTGACAACAGGGAAGGGTCCACCACCAGAAATGGAAGAGGTTACTCCTTACCAGAAGGCCATGACCCCCCACCACAGAGGATCATGCCCACCACAGAGGGGGGTCATGGCCTTCTGGTAAGGAGTAACCCCTTCCATTTCTGGTGGTGGACCCTTCCCTGTTGTCACAGATCTTCATTAATATCACTTGGACTCCTTTTTTGCATATTGTTGGCGACTTGGACTTTTTTACATATTGTTGGTGATTTGGACTTCTCACAACACTTAACTGATGTTTTATTTAATGGATTTTTTATTATCACCAAGTTTTGCACATTGATGTATTTATGATCACTATATGAATTTTTTTTCATTGTAAATTATTCATTATGTTCTATTAGTATTAGCGCAACCCTTTACTTTTCTTATGCTTGGAGTATCTTTATCTGCTGATTGTTAAACCTTTCTAGAATACACACATTTTTATTGTGTAGGATCTGGGGCTGCTGTCCCGTCATTTCCCTCCCGCGCCGCACTTGTGTATTTTCCCTAAACCACTCCTACAAATGAATGCCCCGCCCCCTAATTATTGTACGGCTCCGCCTACAGCCACAAAAGTGTCCCACTTTTTTTTTTTACAATGTTGGCAACTATGATATTATTACGCCTAAATTTATAAGGTGGTTGGGGGGGGGCTGCAAACTGACTTTAAATCAGGATTTTCACCGCCTTCTGTAAAGTTTCTCCTCTCCCACAAATCATTCATTCACAGCTGCATTTTGTTTTCATTTTTTCTAGTTTTGTTTGCAGCCTAACCCTGGGCATGCACAGAAACTGATCTGGTCTTTCCCAGTAACATGAAGAAGCCTCTGTGCGGTATTTGCGCATGATCTTGTGAACTGTCTCCTGGGAGGTTTAACAACTCAGGAGGCAGCTTGCGAGATCTTGTACATACACAGACATGCCACGAGGGCGGACGCATTTTACTGGTTTTGTGCATGCACTAGCAATAAAGCAGACCTGTCAGAGAACAGCAATGTGTCTGTCTGTACATGTGCTGAATCTTGATTCAAGACGGCAGTGTAGGAGGAGTGCAGTGTAAGGAGAACTTCACCTACAATCAGAGGCGTTGCTAGGTCTACAAAAGATCTGGCGCTAGAGCCCATAGCAGTGAAGTAAGGAAAGTCATACACCCGATACACATACATATGTATATAATATACGTGTGTGTGTTTGTGTATGTATATATATATATATATATATATATATATATATATATATATATATATATATATATATATATATATATATATATATATATATTTATTATCGCTACATATCTGAGTGCGGATCCCCCCTTACATCAGGGTCCCCCGAGCCCCCCTCATCCCCTCATTATATCAGAGTCCCCAGTGAGCCCCCCCCCTTACATCAGGGTCCCCAGAGAGCCCCTTCCTTACATCAGGGTCCCCAGAGAGCCTCCCCCTTACATCAGAGTCCCCAGAGAGCCCTAAGGCTCAGAACAGAGTGTGCTACATAAAGAATGAAGGGCTCAGGAGTGTGCTACGTAAAGAATACAGGGCTCAGCTGTGCCCATCTATGCAGCCTCACCAGTGCCCAGCGATGCAGCCATACCAATGCCCAGCAATGCAGCCTCACCAATGCCCAGGAATGCAGCCTCGCCAGTGCCCATGAATGTAGCCTAACCTGTGCCCAGGAATGCAGCCTCATCTGTGTCCACATCGCCCTCACCTGTGCCCACATCTCAGCCTCACCAAAGCCCGGGAATGCAGCCTCACCTGTGCCCACGCCGCCCTCACCTGTGCCAGAGATCAGAGAGGAAAGGAAGAGGAGAGCCGGCCGGATCATCACACAGGCCGGTGTCTCCTGCTGTTTCAGTTTTAATTTGAATCAACAGGTGCCCGCCGTCAAATAATTCCCACCTTCTGGATCAGCTCCCACCTATGATAGGCAGCACATGTCCACACTGGACAAGTGTGCTGTCTGTCAAAGGAGCCATACCAAGAGGCGGGACTTTGTGACGGTGGGCACCCGGTGATTACAAGTAAAGCTGACATATCGGGAGACGCCAGCCTGACACCCGCCAGTGTGTGGCACCCAGGGCGGACCACCCCCCCCTGCCTCAGCACCTGCCCTGTTCACCCTAGAGCAGGGGTAGGCAACCTTAGAATGGTGGAGATCTACCTGAAATCAATGATCACCGGGCATGACGCACTATTTTTTGGGAGATAACCTAGCAAGTCCAGTAAGAGTAAAGAAGTTCTGAAGAAAACTTGGGGGCAATTCATTCCTGGATCACATGGTAATGTGGCATACACTCCTGTGCATTTCCCAAGTTTTCCCTGTGTAGTGCATTTTGACAACCCCTTCATTTGAATAGGCTGCAAATCAAACTGGAATGCAGAAAAAAATAATGCATGCATTACTTTTAAAAGAACGCTGCAGCAAACAGCATGGTACTGCGAAACTATGAGATATGGTGCCCACAAACGCACTGTGTTTGCGTTCTGCATTTGGGGCCCTGTTACCAGTACATTGGCACCCGCATGCAGATCGCAAAGGCAGTGTGCATGGAATGCATGTTTCCTGTACCACATTCTTTTTTTGAACCAGCCCTTAGAAAAATATAATACAAATGTCAATGTAAATATATGAACTTATACAGGTCAGGAGTTACTAAAGTTCACAGGTCAGGAGTTTATAGCCCAACATTACAGGTCAGGAGTATATGACCCAGCATTACAGGTCAGGAGTATATAGCCCAGAATTACAGGTCAGGAGTATATAACCCAGCATTCACAGGTCAGGAGTATATAGCCCAGCATTACAGTTCAGGGGTATATAGCCCAGCATTACAGGTCAGGAGTATATAGCCCAGCATTCACAGGTCAGGAGTATATAACCCAGCATTACAGGTCAGGAGTTTATAGCCCAACATTACAGGTCAGGAGTATATAGCCCAGCATTACAGGTCAGGAGTATATAACCCAGCATTACAGGTCAGGAGTATATAGCCCAGAATTACGGGTCATGAGTATATAACCCAGCATTACAGGTCACGAGTATTTAGCCCAGAATTACAGGTCAGGAGTATATAACCCAGCATTCACAGGTCAGGAGTATATAGCCCAGCATTACAGTTCAGGGGTATATAGCCCAGGAATACAGGTCAGGAGTATATAGCCAAGCATTCACAGGTCAGGAGTATATAGCCCAGCATTCACAGGTCAGGAGTATATAGCCCAGCATTCACAGGTGGTCAGGAGTATTTAGCCCAGCATTACAGGTCAGGAGTATATAGCCCAGCATTCACAGGTCATTTTTCATGACCAAAATACCAGGCGTGTGGTGTCAAAGATGACCACTTCCCCTAGATCTGTCTTGTGTCATAGCCCAAATAAAGAAAAACACTGCAAGATGAATACTGTTTACTGTACTAATGTTATTAGTGGACAGTACCAAAAATAAAATGGATATAGTAGTCGGAACCACATGCTTCCATCCCTAGTAAATTACTAAAAAAGAGAAAGTGTTTGGGACTTTGTATAAGGCTCAGGACATTGTTAAGTGTCTCCATCCCTATTTGCTAATAGCATAAGCTAAGCTAATAGCACCGCTTAAATATATAGGTATTAAAATCCCTTCAGACCTTACCAATCTGTATGTGGAAAATTATCATCTTCTTATACAGCGTACAATACAAGATCTTAACAGGTAAGATCAAGCCCAAAATTCATGGTTTGGGAGGATTAACATCCTAAAAATTGATATAGTTCCACGTTTTCTTTATCTCTTTCAAGCTATACCTATTGTGGTCCCCCACTCTTTTTTTGTTACTTTACAATCTGCTTTCACAAGGTTTATTTGGGGATGCAATAGGCCTAGACTACAGAGGAGAATTCTATCTTTTCCTAAAGCAAAAGGAGGTGCAGGGGCACTGGACTTATATTACTACCACGCTGCAGCGGTCCTAACCAGGTTAGTGAAATGGTTTCACCATTACCATCTTAAACAATGGGTTCATATAGAACAGTTGATTGCCCCTTATGATCTCATGGCACTTCCCTGGTCGGATATTTCTGCCCGTGGATCACTTTCTTCCTTATCCTTCCTTACAGCGCACCTACTACCTGTGTGGGATAAACTGCAGGTTCAATTGGGACTTTCCCCCAAAGTGGGACCGATTACTCCCTTGATTGGTAACCCACGGTTTCCCCTGGCAGTGGCTCGGACATGCTTTCTGTCATAGAGCAAGGAATCAATCTGCTGAATATCTCAAATCCTTTGCCGGGGAACTCTCCCAATGCTGTCAAAACTGATTCCTATACAACAGCAATCAACTTACACATTGGTTGGAATATCTTCAATTATTGTGCTTTCTATCCTCCTTCTCCTCAAGAGATGTATTTGTTAGGAAACCTGATTCCTTTGAGTCCTGTCTTTTACAGAATACTATTCCAGACCACACTCTCTCTGCGGTTTATAGGGTTCTTATTATGAAGCTCCATCCTCATTTTCCGGAATTCACGAATAAATGGACTCTAGACTTAAACGTCCAAACTGAATTAGAAGAGTGGGAGAAAGCGTTTAGCCTTACCCTCTGTATGTCATTAGGAACTAAGGCACATGAAACGAACTTCAAGCTTCTCTCCCATTGCTACAGATGCCCAACGTTGCTTCAGATGAACCAACATCAGATAAACCCACAGATTTATGTTGGCGCTGCCAGTCCGCCAAGGGTTTACTACTGTATATCTGGTGGGAATGTCCACTGTCCATGATTTGTGGGGTGTAATTCTTCAACTCTATACTGGGGTGACTGTCCCAAACATGTCACAAATTACTATGCTATCTATATTGCCTGGATCCTTTAAAAGCATAAAAAAAGGCCTCCTCAGACATTGGGTGGCAGCAGCAAGAGCAGTCATACCGCGCCATTGGCAATGGCACATGCTCCTCCTCTGATTGAGTGGGTTGTAGAGATGGACTATATCGAGAGGTTGGAGACGTGAACTGGACACATATGAACAATGTTGCCAAATTAAAGCTGAAAGTCTGCAGTTAAAGCACATCTTGTTCGTTTCATCCATTGTGGTGGTGTATAGAGCCAAAAAGATTAGAATTGTGCCAATGTCCCAATATTTATGGACCTAAACCAGACAAAACGCTACAAAAAAAAAAAAAAAACAGAAAAGAAAGGAAATAGGTATAAATGAAAATGAGACGACCAGAGGAGGGCACTGGGACAGATAACAACTCATTCATCCCAGCTCTAAACAGGGTTCAGGTTCTACAGCGCACCCGTAAATATATTTTGCATTTCAGGGGATTCCCTGAGCAACTTCCAAGGGAGCCAAATTTGGCAACATTGTTCATATGTGTCCAGTTCACGTCTCCAACCTCTCGATATAGTCCATCTCTACAACCCACTCAATCAGAGGAGGAGCATGTGCCATTGCCAATGGCGTGGTTTCAAATCCATTGTGGTGGTGTATAGAGCCAAAAAGACTAGAATTGTGTCGATGTCCCAATATTTATGGACCTGACTGTATGTCTCATGTTCTACATTATATATACCTTTTATAATAAAATATGTCTTTCTTTGATTGTCTTTGGTATGTGGACACTATCTATTGTTGTACAATTTTTCATCAAAATCAGATGTCCTTGTTCAGCTCAGGAATTATGAAATACACTGAAGTTTGGATCCTTTGCTAATAACAGCCAGCCAAAATGGGTATTTGGCTGTTCTACCAGCTGAGTTATTTATGACAGGTGATACATTTGATAATGATAGCAAAGGGGCATGTCTGTTAAGCTTCTAGTTACTCAAGCCTGAAAGCTTGAAAGTTTTATGATGGCCACATGACTGAGATATAGGCCGGATTTTCCCCTAGGCACATTATGCACCCTTCCTAGAGGGGCGATCGTCAGTGTGAGTTTTTTTTATTTTTATTTACCGTACCCTTTTTGCTGCCAGGTCAGGACAGTGGGCATTGTGTGTGTAAAACTGACAGGCAGACTCCTGTTTGTCAGGTGGAAGCATTCCGCACACCACCAGTACCGGCTTGTATTCTGGGCTCCGTTTACTCATCTGCGGGCATGGTGAGTGCCGGCAGGTGAAGGGGATAGAGAACAGCGTACACACGTCCACTCTCCTCCCCTTCTTGTTGGTGACCCGGAAAGCGACACGTATGATGTCACTTCTGGATCATCCTGTCACTTTCCATGGCTAGCATGTGCATTGAATACATCCAGTAGAGCCCAGAGAAGACAAACAGGGTCTTTTAGACCCTGCATGTCTCATTAAAGAAAACCTGTCACCTACAAATCATCATATGTGATGAAAAAAAAAGTTATGCAAATAAATAGTTACACCTAAGCACAAAAAATCCCTCCCAAAAATTTTGAGGCCCCCACCCTAAGAAATACGCACAGTAAATGCACACATCGGGGGGCGCCTACATGTGAAAATGTTGATTGTGAAACATGTGTTGCATATCGCCGCACATGCCATAATGAGAGCAATAATTCAAGCACAAGACCTCCTCCGTAACACTACACTGATTACCTATAGGAGGCTTTTGAAGCGTTGCCTATAGAAATTGTAGGGTACTAAAGTATGTCGCAATTTCATGGGTGCACAGAAATTTAAGATTTGACATGTTGGGTATCTAGTTACTCAGTGCAACCCCGTCTTTTATAGTTTACCAAAAATTTGGGTAGTTTATTGCATTTGTTTCCCCTAAAACTCACTTTAGTGTGTTTTTTACTGAAATGTTGCATTTCCCAGACCTTTGCGGTAATTTATCAAGAAAAAAAAAGTCAGTCTTACTGAGGGTGTGGTTTGGGTTGGGGTTGCACTTCAGAATTCCTTGCCTATAGGCTCCTGAGATGTTAATCCGGGCCTGGGTGTTGGCGTGGGTGTTTTTCCACCTTTGCAGCCACTGAGGGTAGCCCTACGATGGTCAAATACACAAAGTGTTTATATAGGTAGCTGCCAGTTCTGCTGCCTTTTTGCCAGATGCTGGCTTTTGCTCTAAAACAAACTGTCTTACGTCTGCTGGACAAATGTGTAAAAGCTCATCCTGGACCATGACATCCTCCAGGGACTCAAAAGTATCTGCTTTCAAGCCTCTGGTCCACTGTCGGAATGTGGTGCGTAGACGACTTAAAACATCTGTGTAAGAGTCCGCAGGCCCTTTTTACAGGAACCTAAATTGCTTCTGGTACACTTCCAGGGTTAATTGATATTTCCAGGTTATTGTGTACTTGATGGCCTCATAATTGTCATCTTGCTCGGTTGGCAATTGTACATAGGTATCCAGGGCTTTGCCTCACAGCCCTGGTGTCAGGTACTGGGCCCACTGTGTTTGCGGCAGATGGTACAGGCAGCATGTTTTTTCAAAGGACAACAAGTAAATATGAATGTCACTGTCTTTTTGCATTGCTGTAAATTTGGTTGCCTGGCTCACAGGCAGAGGTGCTTCCCCGTGCTCTGGGGAACTGAAGTGCTGATTCTGTCACTGCTGCTAGACCTGGTCATCTCTAGTTCGTGCCGGTGTTCTGTCAAAATATCCAACTCATCAGAAACTCCAACTAGTTTCTTTAAACCATCAGTGATTGAAGATTGTGACGAATTGCTGTTTGGACACGACACCCGCAACTGAATACAGTCCGATGCACGATATTATGAGCGGAGATTGTTACTCCGCATCGATGCTAGCCAACAAAATGGCCCCTCCAAGGCAGTGACAACTTTGTCCTTGTTAGTTGCTGTGCTGTCAAAACAGCTATATCTTCCTGTACCGTACTGTATTCAGTTTTGCCAGTGTTGTGTCCAAACAGCAATTAGTCAAAATCTCCAATTACTGATGGTTTAAATAAACCAGAAGTGGTTGGAGTTTTTGATGGTCTGGAGAATTTGACAGAACACCGGCAATCAGCTTCCCTCACATAGCCTCTCTCTCAATTGCAGTCTGGCATTCCTTTCTTTCAGGCTGGGGTTTAAGAAATTGAAGGTACGCTATAGGATCCATATCCATGATGCGCTGCAGTGTTTCCTACATCTGAGAAGAGTCTATGCTGGTAACAGGCAATGTGGTACTAGAATGCTCATGCTGTGGAAACGAAGGTTGCATTTATTGACACAGTGTCAGTCTCTGTATGCCCACAAATTGATACCCAGCAATGAAAGACGTCTCAACTATTAGGTTGGAAAAGAACTATAACCCAAGGCTCTTGGTACCCTAATTATAAACCACTTCCTCCAGTTGTAAAATAATTCTTCCGTATATGAAAATAACTGACGAAGGGAAGTCTCTCTATAAACGTGTTTTCAGGATGCATTGCTAGGTAACAGGCATGAGAGTGGCTTGCTATTATCCCTCAGTGGTGGGGTTTGGTCTATAAACTAGCATTTCTGGTGTGTCTGCAGCATGGTTGATATTCCTGCCAATAGTAGTGGCTGTACAGGTTTTATAATGTGCAGCCACCACCCTCTGTATCCACACTTGTGAGTGCAATATTTACCATCTGTTTTTACATTTACGATTTTAATAAAGGTATCACTGCATTATTTTATTTACTCTCTTTCAACTATTAGGTTGATTAACCAACAACATAAAAATGTTAGATCCCTATACTAGCATTTCTGGAGCTTCTGCAGCATCAATTATATTCCTGACTATAGTGGTGGCTGCACAGGCTTTATACTGAGCAGCCACCATCCTCTGTATCTACACGTAAATAAAGGTATCACTGCACTATTTTTCTGCTTCCTTATTTACACTCTTTCAACTATTAGATTGGTTAACCAACAACATACAGATGTTAAACAAACTGTATCAAAACTTTGGTATCTCCTTAATCCCTTCTCACTGGCCTCCTACAGTATTTTAACAGATTATTAAAACCGGGAGCTTGTTCATCAAACACTATGGCCAGAAAGAAATGAAGTCAGCCCATAAACAAGAGGACCTTTTTCATTCATGAAGAAACATTGCAGGAAGGGCAGCTAAACAGAATTCAAGGGTTACTTCTGCAGAAAGTGAACAAATTCTAGTGCTGCCATGTGTTTGCATAGACTAGGCTTTCCAGTTATGATCACTGTAATTGGAGGTTACAGTGATCACACCATCAAAAGAATGTTCTACCTGCTTAGCATCTTTGCAATGTGACCAGGGTAGCAATGTGATCAAAGTGCTGGGGGGCACTCGACTAGAGATGGACATTTTCTGGAAATTTTGAAGCTGTAGGAAAAAAAAAAATTCCTCCCTTGTTATTTTCTGGAAAAAATTGAAATTGTCAGAAAAATTTAAATTTTAAACAAAAAAAACTTCGATGGGGTATGGAAAATATGGGATGCCCAGTAGAATAACAGCAAAATTGCTAGGGACAACTATGTACACTATTTGTACACTTCTCCAGACTCCTCCTGCACAACTCTGTCTCTCTCTCTCTCTCTCTGCTAGCTGTCCTAACAGGTGGACTACTGCTCCCAGTCAGCCCTCTTCAGGCCCTGCCAGCCCTCCTGGCTGCAGCTGCCTGACTTTACTGCCCACAACATCACAATCCACACTACTGGCTCTGCACCCATCCCAGACTGCACACTCCTAGTCCTCTCTGGTGTGCCTCCCCAGTCCTCCTGACTGTGCATGTCATTCACCAGCCCTCCTGGCTGCAACTGGTGGTTCCCTCCTGAAGACTTGCCCGGCAGTACTAGCTCTTGCTGTCCTCTCTGACTCCTCTTGTGACTCCTGTTCAGATGCTTCATGAATTAGTGAAAGGCTCTGTTCTGCACCCGAGTCCCAGGCGCAAGGTAACCCCCCCCCCACCCAGCTCGCTCCAAGACCCCGACAGCCTAGTACTCCATCCTCTGTTCTTGCACCCGACAACTCCTCCCAAGCTGGGCTGACCCTGGGTATTTCAAGAAGGCCCTCCCCTGCCAATCCTAGTTGGGGATTGGGCAGAGCTCCCTGAGACACCCCAGACAGCTCCACCTCTCTCCCCCTCCTCTTCTTCTAGAATCCTCTAGAAGAAAGAAGGAGGTAACAGCGAAGTGATGTGGTCTGTGAGTCATAGCTGCTACTCTGAGCCACTTCCAGTCCACACAAACTAAAAACAAACAGGCCTAGCTTTCAGCTAAGCCTGCTCAAATTTGCCTGCACTATCAAAAATCCAAATATCTAGCACCTACCTATGTAAAGGGTGCTACATATAGTTTGGTTACAGACAGCTAGGTCTCGTTTGCCAACAAAAGAGATTTGAATTTGGATTTTGCCTTTCATTTTCCACACTGTTCTGCAATGGTCGAATTTATTTTATTGCTAGTTAAATTAAAAGATATTTTATACAGAACACATACTGTTTGTAAATACATTATTTCTGATTATTTCAATATGAAAGGAAAAAAAGGCTTATTATAAGCAACATTTTGTAATTATTTTGATAAATAACACATGGTGTTTGAAAGCTGGCAAGTTATTAAACATGACATTTTCTTACATCTGGCTTTGTTTCTAAAGCACAGTAATTACAATAGTTGTTTTGTGTCAAGTAAAATTAATACCGATAACACATCTACCATAATAACCAATACAGTAAATAGTGGCGCTAAAGATAATTAACATTAATCATACAAACATCACCAAGTGATTAAGTGAAGTGAATACAAAAATATTAATAGGAGTCCAAATAGTTCATATAGTCCTCAATAAAAGTAAAAACTAAAATTCAATGAGTATAGTTGTGAACAAGGGGTCCTGCATGACAAACTCATCCACCACACCACGTGCAGGTTGTAACACCGCTCCCCTATAGGTGTCAACTCACAGGATAATTTTGCCTCACAATTAATAAGTGACAACCCATAAAGGGTTAAAGGGCATTCATATCTATCTCCGATCCCACAGGCAATCCACATGTGTGAAAACAAAAATTCTCCAATAGTGCAGTATCGTTTAACCAAAATTTATTAAATTGAGCTAAAAGCCTTCAAACATTGCACTTAACTTATGCACAGTATTGTAGATCTAATGCAACAGTACTTGACTGGCATATCGCAGTCACAGCGGACCCAGCATGTAATGGACAGAATCTCACCCCCACCGAAATCATCCCCGCCAGAACGTCACTTCCGTATTACATCTTGTGTCACTCCTCATTGCCGTACAGCCATGTCCCAATGCATTTCGTCATTACGACTTTATCCTGGGATTTTGGAATCCCAGGATGAAGTCGTAATGAAGAAATGTGTCGGCAATGCAATGCAATGTTTGAAGGTTTTTAGCTAATTTTAATACATTTTGGTTAAACGATACTGCACTATTGGAGAATTTTTGTTTTCATATATGTGAATTGCCTGTGGGATCACCACTAAGGATCGGCGATTGATATGAACACCCTTTAACCCTTTATGGGTTGGTGCTTATTTGCCAAGCATTAGAGTGTTAGGCAAAATTATCTGGTGAGTTGAAACCTATAGGGGAGTGGTGTCACAACCTGCACGTGGTGTGGTGGATAAGTTTGTCAAGCAGGACCCTTCATTCACAACTATTCCCATTGAATTTTTGTTGTTTCTTTTATTGAGGACTGTATGAACTATTTAGACTCTTATTAATATTTTTGTGTTTTAATATTTTTGTATTCACTTATTACTGGGGGAAGTTTGTATGATTCATGTTAACTATCTTTAGCGCCCCTATTTACTGTATTGGTTATTATGGTAGATATGTTAGCAGTATTTATTAATTTAAAGTGGCAGCTGCATTGGTATATTACCCTTATTCATTTGTTATTTGACTGTGGCACTGATGGAACCTATAGTGTAGGAGGGCCTGGCATTTGGACCCTGTGTTTTAAGTAACATTAATAGTTATTAATCATAAGAACAATATTTATTTTTAACATATCATTTTAAACTGAACCCTGTAGTTGTCATTACTGCACAAATCCACAAGATGGCATATGTAGCTAAACTGTGTTTGATACTTATAGTAAAATCAAACAAGTGCTTCCAAAATACTCTAGATAGTATTCTAGTAATATTTTTTTATGAATTTCCCCACTCCAGAGAGTTGACATGCAGCACGTCCCAAACTGCTGGAAAGTTGAATCCTCCTTCCCTATGCTTTCTATGTTATGAAAGTCATGATACAGATTACAGATGAAGTCATGTGCTGTTTCAGGTAAATGTTTTGGAGGGGGTGGATGAAAACAAGTAGTGTTTTTTTAAATTTTTTTTACCTTAATGCAGGGAATGCATTAAGGTAAAAAAAAACATGTAAACTTTAGAACCACTTCAAGATACACAGAAAGAATGAGACTCTAGGTGCTAGGAAATCCAGGCTTCCATCCACCTCATGTTATGTAGATGTACATCCAGGCATTGGGGGAATTCATTAAAATTAGTCAACCTAAATTAGCTGTTATACATAGAAAACCTTGATATGTTTCACAGCAAAGTCGTTTCATAAGGTTATTATGTATAAGCCCTAAAAGTGAAACTTTCAGGGCCTCAGTCCCACTATAACCCTCTCTCTTCCAAGCAGTTTGGCTAGTGCCTAGGAGGTTGGGCTTTTTTTTCCAGCTGTCTTAGCAAAAAGTCTCCTATATACTTTTTTCTTTTTTTCTTTTTTTTTTTTTTACTTTATTGACTTTAATCAATTACCTTGATACACCACTGATATTTACATACATACATACATACATACATACTCTCAATGACTTAATTTAAAGTTATACACCACTGCTTGAGCTAGTCTCTACATAGCAGCTATTCAGATTAGTGTTTCATCAAAACAGCTTTGGAGGCCATACTTGGACCCCACTGGATTTAGGATTGTGGAATTAACCTGGAATGTGCCCTTCAAGCATTGAACTCTGCATTGTGGCACTTTCCATATCTGTGTGTACTGTCTTAGTTAGCCACAGAGCATTTTGCGGGTAGAGAGCCACAGCAGTTGGGCATTTTTTTCAGCTGCCCCTGAACTCTCCTCTGTTATCTTATCAGTACATTTACACAGGGTTTTTATAGTCGTTTCTAGGCAGTTGAGTTTAGAAGTGTAGCACCCTGATGTTTAGGCAGGGTTGCTACTAAATGTATTTGCCAAGTGATAGTTGCCTTGGCCAATTGATAGGAGGTTAATTGATGTCACCCTAATTCTGGAATTGCTGCACTTTTCACTTTTGTCACTAGATGGCCAGGTATCTGGTGGCACTAGATAAGACAAGGTCATTGCAAGGAAAGATTAGGAATGAATAGGGTGTCTCAGCCAATGGACAGGGATTTTCATGGGTCCCTTGGCCTGCTGGGAGAGCCTATTTATTTGGGTGTAGTCAGGTGATTGGGGTTCTGTGCCACCTGGACAGCTGTCTGGGTGGATGTGTGTTGTAATGCCCAGGTTGCTGGGCCATAAGCCTTGGGCCTATCCCGAGGACAGGTGGCTGCTAGGCTGTCTGAGGGCCTACCCCGAAGTAAGAGAGCAGCGTAAGGTTGGGACTGCGGCTTGCAGTCCAACCAGAAGCACGGGTCTGCCGGCCAGAGAACCAGCTGTGGTCGGACATCAAGGGGTAAGCTGTCGCCACTAAGGGACCATCCAGTTTGCGTTACCGGAGACCATTGTGAGTAGCTGAAGCAAGTACCTGAGCAATATTCTCACCAGCCAGAATTGGGAAAACTTCAGCAGGTGCCAAGTGGAGGAGTTCATTGCAACTATTACAAAACTGTTGTCATTGGAGGCAGCGGTCCCACTCATGCTGATGTGGTGTCTAGCTGGAGTCCTTTCCCTGCATGGCTGTCTGCCTATAGAAGTCTTGGAGTCTGCCAATTAACATTGCATCTACTAAAGGGTGTCCTGGCCCTAACCCTCTCTTCCACAGTTCTGTTTAAGAGACAATAAATCTCTTTGCATTCAAAAAGTGTCTGGCATAAATCTACCTTACATTACACCCACCATGCCTTGTAACCCACTCTACATAGAAGGATGTCAGCTATCCCTTTACTCTGGAGGTCACCATGGGGCCTCAGGGGGCCCTGGACTTAGCTACAAAAGCATTTTTTGGAAATCAAAAAAATGCATTCAGGACAGATGTTCAGAGGAATTTGAAACGCCAAATGCCTGCAACAGCTTGTAAACGCGTGTAAACGTGGTAACTCGCATTTAGTCACGCTTCGTTTACCGGCGTTTTTTAATTTTTTTACTATTTGCAAAAACACGAAGTGCATTTGAGCAAGGTCCTTGTATTGTGGGTCTTCATACCATCATCTAGTACACCAGAACAGGCAGTTTCTTCTGAGGAAGAGGATTCTTCAGAACTGCACTGAACATTTCTTGAGTGTCATTTGTTCACCCTGGAGACACTTTCTTGTATGGTTATTATCAGGTAGCTGGTCACAGAGCCTGATATTGTGAGGAAGGCCTTTCTTACACCTCTGACTCAGGGGCCCCTGTTTGTGTAGACAGGAGGCACAGGAGTACAGAGTGGCATGAGTGCTTGCAAGTCTTGCTAGCAGTGGGGCAGATGTCCATGCTTGACAGGAAAAGTCGTCAGAACTCCAGTAAGCATCTGAGCAGGTGGGCAGCTGATACTGCTGAGCAGTTCAGGGAGTGGTCGAGACAAACGTTTCAAGGTATCCTGAATAGTAAACCGCCCTTCAAACAAATAATACCTTCACCGCGCCCCCTACAATCTATAAAGTGAAACTATCTATAAAATAAAAAAGTGAAGAATGTAATTATTACATATATATTAATAAATAAATATTAATAAATATTAATAAAAGAAAATGGTGTTGAGCCGCCCCTTTAAATTGTAATTCATGCAATAAATATTAAATCCAAAATGCCAGTATCTCCCACGATCCTCCTACAGGCACCTAGGATAAAATAAGAGGTGCTCTAAACTTATAAAGTGCACAGATGTCTCTAGCACAACAGTGGTGTGAACCTCTTTCTGTACACTCACACAAAATCTAATATTACCACAAATCAATACCTAAATAGATGTAGTAATTATAAGTACCGTGAAATAATATGTACAATCACTTCACTCCATGCTGTACAAAAACATTTCCATAGTGCACACCAAAAAAAAAATCATACAAGTTATTACAAGTCCAGTGAAATAATATGTGCAATCACTTCACTCCATGCTGTACATAAACATTTCCATAGTGCACAACATAAATTCATAAAGAAATCAGTCCAAAAAAAAAAACTTTTTTAAAACGTGACCAAATATGAGTAAAGTGTCCAAAAAAAGGGGGTTGTTAAATCTTTTTGGACACACAACCCTTTGGTGGTCAATTGGAACAATGTGGAATTTTCCCACCATTGTAAGGAACATTATTCCCGTTGACTAGCAAAGTAATATCCATTTATCTTTGAATGTCTGTTAGTGGGAAACATGCCCTTCCACTTCATTTGGAAACAATGTTGCATTCTTCCCTCTGACCAACCAGGTTAGAGGAATGCTTTCCTTATTAACTATTAATGTAAGGGCATGTTTCTTCTTACTGACCACCATTGAATGGACTCTGGGAGGAAAAACCCCCTGAATTAGTGGTTACTGGGAAGAATTCAGAATTATTTGCATTAACCACCAATGTAATGGGCATTTTCCCACTATTGTAAGAAGTATTGTTCCTATTGTGCACCAATGTAAAGTAATTTTTCTCACTGACCAACAGTGTAAGTAATTTTCTTTCACTGACCAAAAACATAAGGGGAATTCTAATTGTCTTTATCATTGGCATTTAGTGGAAGAATGTTGATAGTATTGGCAGTTGATAGGAATAATGCCTCTTAGGGCCCATTCACACCAAAAAGCAGTGCTTTGCAGTGCAAAGAATTAGGGGGGAGTAAGGCTACTTTCACACTGAGACGCTTTACAGGCGCTACAGTTCTAAAAATAGCGCCTGCATAGCGCCTGTAAAGATACATATATATACACCGTATATACATAGTATACACTGCTCCTAAAGTGACCCTGCCCATCAAAGTCAATAGGACAGCGTTCCCAAACCACCGGCAAAGCGCCGCTGCAGCGGCGCTTTGAGGGCGGATTTAACCCTTTTTTTGGCCGCTAGCCGAATAACGCCGCCATTATAATTACCGCCATGTTGGCGGTGCTGCCCTGTTGATTTCAATGGGCTGGGGCGCTTTAGGAGCAGTGTATACACCGCTCCTACAGCGCTGCAAAGATGCTTTTTACCATCCTGCAAGAGCACTGCTCCCGTGTGAAAGCACTTGGGCTTTTGCACTAAAGAGACAGGAGAGGCTCTTTACAGGCGCTATGCAGGCGCTATTTTTAGCGCTGTAGCACCTGTAAAGCGCCTCAGTGTGAAAGTAGCCTAAATGTTTCATACACCATAATTCTCAAAGACTCATGTTCCAGCCATGGGAATACTAAGCTAGGCACACTGAGTTGAAACATGCTTTGGAAAACAGGCCTGAAACCCATGGATCAATAACTACAGACTCCAAAGACAGTGTCACATTCTTTATATTTTCCTTCTGTATAGCATAAGAACCTTTGACTGGCAAAACAATAAAAAAACAGAGAGAGAGACGTTACTGACACTGCATAACACAACTTAATTTCCAGACTGAAGTTATTCAAGAAATAATTCCACTCTCAAATCTGAAAACCTAAAGAAGTATTTTAAAATGAAAGGTTTTTGAAATAACTAAATGCTAGTTAGTTTTTTTTTTCAGAACTGATCAACTATGACATAAACATTTAAGCATGTGTCGATATTGGTTAAAGATCTGCGGACACCATAACTAACTTCTCAGCCAGGAGAATGTACAATAATTGCATTCGATTTTTTTAAATTAGAAGTTTTTTGTTTTGTTTTTTTGGACTGGACAGGAAAGGGTTGGAAGCTTTGTGTCCTTGTCCCTGCTAGGGGGATTTATTTTCACGTTCTGTCCACTTAGCTTTCCAGAAGTTGAGAGGAAATCTCTCCAGCAAGGGCACACCTATAAAAACAAAGCCACCCGTCACTTATATCTCTTAGCCACAATCTTCTTGGGTGTGTGAGAAGTTTACTTAGAATTGCATGTTCAACAAGAAACAAAACCAGTGAATTGCAGGCAAAGTGTTTTGTTACATTCACCTGTTGCACACTCCAGTGCCAGGTCTTTACCTCTGTGCAGCAGCTGCCAGTGGTACTTGTATCCAATCACAGAGGGAACACGGATTTAAAGACCTGGCAAGCGTGTTGCTCAGTGTTTGAGCATTACATCCTCATACTAGCAGCTCACTATCTCTGGTGACAGAATCATTGTGTTCCCAGTGATCCCCAGTGTCTTTTGCTTTCAGTGTCCCACCCTTCTTCTCTGGGTCTCCACTGATCCTCGGTGTCATAGTATTCTTTAAGCCTCTAGTGACCCCATGCACTGCAGCCTGTATTCTGCTCCACTGACCTTGTGGACTCCAGCCAGTATTCTGTTCAGGTGTGACCCTGTGCACTCCAGCCTGTACCCTTCTCCAGTGACCCCATGCAACCCACCCTGCATCCAGCTCCAGTGTTATTAGACTCTCATCACTGTATACCGTTGGCCTTGTCAACCCTGCCTACCATGGTCTGTTACTTACTACTGACCCGTGGTCTTAAAATTCCTGTGCAGCAAGAGACTCTTTCTTGCATACCCATGCTCTTTCTGCAGTATCTGCCTACTCAGGTGAGTCAGAGAACCAAAAAATGGGAGTCAGCAGCATAACCCACCTCCTTTAATGAAGTGCCCTGGTGAAGACTAGTTGGCTCCTTAGACCCTGCACCTTGGTCCATCTAAGGGCCCTCACCCTCACCAATGTGTGGGCATGCTGAGTCCTATTCCTTCAGTGCCACCAGGTATCCTGTTTCACTGAGAGTCCACTGGTGCTCTGTGTCTCCTTTGTGGCCTACACCACCATCTTTCTTCAGCTGCTTTAACCAAATCCTGGTTAGCCAGTCTGCCCTTGAAAGTGAGTAGACTCCTGTCCATGACATTTTTTTAGGAGAGGCAGTTGAGTAAAAGCTTCCTCCTGCTTGCACCAGACTGATGAAATCATCTGTTAAGGCAAAGTCAACTTAAAGTAGCTCAATGGTTGTTTTTTTATAATAAAAGGTGGAACTGCTGTAGCATATAGTTGCATTTGAGAAATTCTGCAGATTTTATTGATCCACTTTAATGGTTCCTCTGACTGCATAATAACTTTGAGAGCATCAAGAGCAATAGAAAAGACTTATGATGTAATGAAGAGATTCACAGATTCAGTAGTTGTATTAGAGTGTAGTGAAATTACAGTAAGCCATAAAAAGCATGATTGCAATATTTTTATACCGTAAACCTAAACTTACTTGGCTTGGTTAGACTGCCTTAAATTGGTCAAAACCAGACTGGTAGTAAATAGCAGTAAAGCTTTATAAAAGTTCTGAACAGCTATGGAATTAATTTTGCTTTCCTGACAGACTCCATGGCAGCCTACATGTGGGTTAATCTCGCCCCCTCATATCTCATAGGATCCTTCTCCCATAAATCTTTTTTCCGGGCCAGAGGCCTGTTCCTTTTTAGTCCTCCTCCTAGGACCAAGATGAAGTCTTACCTTTTATGAAGTCTTCCAGGCCTGTCGGTGTGCACGGCGATACTTTGGTGGTTAACAGCGATCCTGTCTGAAGTCCAGCAATCTTAGATATTAGCAGGTGGACATGGGCGACATAATGTGATGCCATGAAGAGCTTACTAGCCTGGCCATTGGCAGGCAAGAGGCAACATTTCTAAAGCCGCAAGAGAAAGAGAGGGTGGAGACCAACAAGTGGAAGCACTGGTCAGAAAGGTGGTCTGTGAGTCCTTGAATAAAGTGGATTCTGATCGTACCCACAACCCTGCTGGCGACACCATGTCAGTCCTTATTAGGGATGATCTCAAGACCCCAGGCCCTTCACAGCTGAGCCATATCTCAATTGAAGTCTCAGACAGTGAGGTGGAGGTAGATGACCCTGGTGCAGGTTTTGAATGTGCCCTAGTACCACAGCTGTTCAAAGCTGTCAAGGAAGGTTTGAGATGGGCACCCTCCAAACAGAGGAAGTATTTTAACCACCTCAAAAAAGATCGCCCTAATTTCTCCCTTTTGGGTGAACTCGTCGAAATAATTACCGATGAATGGAGTGGTGTTGAAAGGAAGAATTCCCTGTTAACGAAGGTATCAAAGATGTACCCATTTAAGAGCGAGGATGTGAAACCTCTGGAGTCAGCTCCTCTCATTGACACAGCCCTAATGAAATTGGTGAAGCATGTCACCCTCCCACTGGAGGATACTGTATCTTTTAGGGATGGCCTGGAGAGGAAAATTGATACCGACCTTAAGCAGATCTACATTACAGCAGGTATGACCTGCAAACCAGCTCTAGCTCTCTCTAAAGTGATTGAAGTCTTGACGGACAACGTAGATGCTTCTTTGAGGAGCATCTCGGAAGAAATGGCTAGGAGCTCACCTATTCATGAACTAAGGCTGGCGACGGCTTTTTTGGGGAAGGCTTCCCTGGACATAATTCACCTGGTGGCTCGGATCATGCTGTCATCTGTCATGGCTAAGTGTGCCTTGTGGCTGCGCCCGTGGGTAGCTGAACCTGCCTCCAAGCAGCCATGGTGCAGGATTCCCTTTGAGGGTTCGTCCCTCTTTGAGAACAGATTGGACAGTGCCCTCACCCATGCCACAGGGGGAAAGTTGGGATTCCTTCCTCAGGATCGTCGTCTGCGAGGGATGCTCACCGGTATGGGCCTGGCCATGAGTTCAATAAGACCCGAAAGAAAAAAAAAGTCTTTTTGATATTGTGCTTGCCCAGACAGAGCGAGTCGAAGCTCACTTACTTTCATTTTCAACATGTCTGGGCAGCCTCGATCAAAGATTATTGGTTTCTCAAAACAGTCTCATCAGGCCATGCCTGGACATTCAGGGGACCACCCATTCTCTGATTCATACCCACATCCTTGCCTCTCTCGGAAGAGAAAAAGAAAATTCTCCTGTCCTACACGGACTCTCTTACGGCTCAGAGAGCTGCAAAACCAATTCCAGCTGACGAAAGGTTTTGAAGAAAAACGGCTCCTGGAGCCCAGTTATAGACCTAACCCACTTGAATTCTTTTATCAAGAAGGGGAAATTCAAGATGGAGACACAAGGGGAAATTCAAGATGGAGACACTGCTCACGATCCGTCAAGCAATCCAGCCAGGTGATTGGCTCGTGTCCATAGACCTGAAGGAAGCCTATTTCCATGTCCCGATAGTAACAGAGTTCCAGAAATTCCTTTGCTTTGCTGTCGATCAAAAACATCTGCAGTTCACCTGTCTCCCCTTTGGGCTTAGAACATCGCCTTGTGTGTTTTCAAAACTCTTATTGGCTGTCATGTCACTGATCAGGACCAGAGGCATAGGTCTGTATCAGTATCTGGATGAGCTGCTGTTGTTATCTCGGGACAAGGAGCAGTTGCTAATCCACAGGTCCCAGGTCATCTCCACTCTACTTAAGTTTGGTTGGCTACTGAACCTGGAAAAGAGCCACCTAGATCCTACGAAGTCCCTGGTATTCCTTGGGGCACAATTCTATACTATCAAGAGCACCATCTCCTTACCCCTGGAAAAAATTCCATTGATCCAGGACAGAGTTCGGCTTGCAATGTCCTTCTCCTCATCTCCGAGCCTCACAATACCTAAAAATCATCAACACCCATGGTAAAGTGGAAAATGCATCCCTTCCAGAAGGGCTTTCTCCAGCAGTGGAACCCAGGATTTCGGGATCACTCTATCTGAATAACCTTATCCATGCAGGAGAGCCTTCCTTGGTAGTTGCAGCAGAGAAACCTCCTCAATTGTCACTCCATTGCACCTGTGTCTTGGATCATCATCTGTCAAGATGCACATGCCAGCAAATAGAATAATCCCTCTGGAGGAATTCCTGGGCACAAGCTAAAAATGTTTCCCTTTCATACTCGTAAGAATTGGGCACTGGCTAATAGATATGCGCAAATTCGTGCACACACGCTGTTGCGCATTACCGTGCGCACCGATGCTTGCGTGCACCTGTGACAGATGCTGGTGCCAAACAGACTTATTAAACCCAGCCAGTACTCAGATTCAGTGCTGCCTTGTCTTCTGCCTCCTGTGTATCTGGTATCCTGTGAACCTGTATCCTGCTTCCAGTTATCTACCCAGCTTGTCTTGACCATTCCCTGAACTCCCCCTGCATTGACCTCGTCTAGTTCACTGACCATTCTTCTGTCTGCTCCTTTGGCTCCAGTTCCACTGATCGATTCCAGACTCGGCTTGCCTCATGACCACGTTCCTATCTGTGACCTGTACCCAATTCTTCCTGTCTGCGTATGACCTGGCCTGCCTGTCCCAGCTACCCTGCCTGCTGTCTCCAGCACCAGCTGCCTATCTACCTATCTACTTGCTGAAGCCATCCGATGACTTCTCCTGCCCAGTGAGGACACCTACCCTGCTGCTAGCAAGTCTTCCAGGCACTCGTGCAACTCTGCACTCCTGCGCCTCCTGTCTACACTATCGGGGGCCCGAGTCAGGCGTTCCTCATCCTATCAGGCTCTGCTACCAGGTACATGATACCATCACAACAGATGCCAACAACAGGGGCTGGGACACGCTCTGCTTGACAGAGGTAGCCCAAGGCATATGGAGCTTTCCTTCTCACAGGATAGTCTCCAGTGTTCTGGAACTCCGGGCAGCGTTCTGCGCTCTACAGGCCTTTCACCACTTAACAGCAGGAGCCTCAGTTCTCCTAAGACTGGACAACATGACAGCAGTCTCATACATCAAGAGACAGGGGGGTATTCACAGTCTCTCCCTGTTGAAGGAATTAGAGCCCATCATGACCTGGGCCCAGAAGAACCTGGCCAAGCTGACAACCGTCTATCTCCCTGGAGTCCAGAATGTTCAGGCAGATTTTCTGTTGAGAGTGACTCTAGACAACAACGAGTGGACTCTCCACCCCGAAGTCTTCAAGAGGGTCCTGTCCCTGGGAGTCTTTCTGGAAGTAGACCTGTTCGACTCCCCGTGCAACTTTAGACTAGAGAGATACTAGATGAGGTCTCATTGTTCCCAGGATTATGGGGTAGATGCTCTGACAGACCATTGGCCGTTTTACAGTGCCTATGGCTTTCCCCTGGTTCCTGTCATTCTCTGGTTTCTGTTGAGGCTCAGGATGGATGAAGCAGAGATAGTGGCAATAGTCCCGTACTGGCCAAACAGGCCATGGTTTCCTCTGCTGATGCAACATCCTGAACCCAGTTCCTCTGCCCTCCAGACCAGATCTCCTGTCACAAGGGGCAACTCTATATCCATGCCCGGCCCATCTACATCTGATGGTCTGGTTCTTGAGAGGGAAAGGCTGGAGGCCCTAGGCTGCCCAAGTAGGGCCATCTCCACATTATTGAATGCCAGAAGAGCAGGCACCAACAGGGTCTACCAGAGGATTTGGAAAAAATTTGCAGACTACACCTCTTCCACTGCAGGGTCTTGCAATAACCCAAAGATACATGATATCCTGGGCTTCCTACAATCGGGCTTGGATCTCTCCTTGTCAGTCAGCTCACTGCGGGTCCAAGTCTCTGCAATTTCTGCCTTTTTAGGTGTTACCTGGGCTAGACATCCTCTTCAGAAGAGCAGTAAGGCTCAGACCTCAGAAAAAAGCCAAGATTCTCTAAGTGGATCTTCCCCTCCTCCTGGATTTCTTCTCAGAAAGGGAGTTGGAACATGCAGATCAGTCCTCTATTAAGGAACTTTCTCTAAAAGTTGCCTTCCTGGTGGCTATAACATCGGCCAAGAGGGTCTCTGAAATAAGCTCTCTGGGATGCAAGGAGCCATTTCTTACCTTCTTTCCTGATAGTTTTGATTCCTATGTTGGGTTCAAACCCCAAACTTTCATCTGTGTTTCACTACAATCAGGAGATTGCTCTTCCAACATATAGATCTATCGGAGATTCCAGTGTTTCCTAGATGTCAGGAATGCTCTGAGTCAGTATCTAGAAGCTACAGCTCCGTTCCGTCAGTTCGACCACCTGTTCGTTCTTTTTCATAGGAAGAATAAGGGAATGCTTGCCTATTCCAGATCTATTGCAAAATGGATTGTTAAGGCCATTCAGTGGGCCTACAAAGCCAAGGGTTTGGCACCTCCAGAAGCGGTTACCGCTCACTCAGCCAGAAGCGTGTCTACATTGTGGGCGGCTTCACGTCACATGACTCCAGAAGTTATTTGCAAAGCGGCCTTGTGGTCTTCAATTAACACGTTAATGGCCCACTACTGCGTAGAGCCAGCCTTGTTATCTTCTGTTAAATTTGGTTTACGTATCTTGTCTGTTGATGGTACCAATTAAACCTTTTCTTCTTTTGTCCAGCCCACCCGGGTGTGTATGGCTAGTTATTTCCCACATGTAGGCTGCCATGAAGTCTGTCAGGAAAACGGAAAATTTCTATCAAATACTTACCGTAATTTTCCTTTCCTGATGGACTTCATGGCAACAGGAGTTCCCTCCCAGTGGCTGGAGTAGGCTAAATTATGGAACACGGCCTCTGGCCCGGAACAAAGATTTATGGGAGAAGGGACCTATGAGGTATGAGGGGGCGGAATTAACCCACATGTAGGCTGCCATGGAGTCCATCAGGAAAGGAAAAGGTAAGTATTTGATAGAAATTTTCAGTTTTCTTATTTTGTTTTTCAATTGGGCACACTCTAGTCGAGCATGAACATTTTTATTTGAAGAGCAACTCCAGACAAAACTCTGTTCTTTATGCCGCTGGCATTAATAAATATAAAGGAATGTATATCATATTTACTTATTTTAAACTTTTTTTTACATTTCTTCAGTTACAACCTGGTTTCCAGGCCTAGGCAAATTATGTCATACATCTCAGGAGTCTTGAGGAGGGAAAGGGGGGTTTTCTCAGCTAGACACACCCACCTGCCTGCTCTAGGGACAGATGGATTCCAGGAAGTAAAGGTTAAATGAATCATATGTCCTTACTCAAGATGTCCACATCCAAAAATGCTAGGGGGTGTTTTTCAAAGTGATTTCTTAGCAAAATAAAGCATAGAAGCATGGATGGATAGATACGTTTTCTTTGAATATTAAAAATTAATTAAATAGTGATTTTGGTTTGTGGTGCTCAGATGCAGTGTAGAAAGGATAAAAATACTGTCAGGTTTTCATTGCAGTCTGTATCCAATATAAGGAGATTCCCCTTAAAGCAGTGTTCTCGCCTCCCCCTCCAAAATATAAAAGTCAGCAGCTACACATACTGTAGCTGCTAACTTTTAATATTAGGACACTTACCTGTCCTGGAATCCAGCAATGTTGGCACCACAGCCGATGTTTCCATCAGCTGTCGGGTGCTGCCACCGCCATTGCCAGTAAGTGAGCCCGGCTGTGAAGCGAAGTGAGCTGCGCTCTCCTACTGGCCCAACAGCAGGGGAAGGAGGAGGGAGGAGGAGGGGGCCGAACTTCTGATATACCTCACTGTGGCGAGGTCGGCTGGAAGTGGGGACAGGGTACCTGTCAAAAACAGGTACCTGCTCCCCCCGAAAGGTGCCAAATGTGGCACCGGAGGTGGGGAGGAGACAGATAAGCAGAAGTTCCTATTTTGGGTGGAACTCAGCTTTAAAGAAATTCCATATCTCCCAACTGTCCCAATTTCTGCAAGACTGCCTGGAAGACCCACCCTATGTCCTGACACTGAGTGCTGGAACTCTCACCCCAGCACCCAATGCTGGCATCAGATCTTTAACCCACACAGAATACACACAGGAAAGTGAGGACATCAATTCCCATGTCCTGTTTTGAGTCACCTCATAAAAATGCCTCATGACAGAGCCAAATGATAGTTTGGGAATAGACTCCCTCAGTATGTTAAGAACTACTATGCTGGTCCAAGGTCTGAAGGGCTGATGTTGGTTGCTAAGTAGTCTCCAAATGTTGGAACCAAGTTTTCCTTTAAGGTAGCCTTAGACAGAAAAGCTTATGTAATGAAAGAGTTTTTTAAAATAATATTTTGTCCTAAGGTTTATGTGTGTCTGTAAGAATTTACCTTTTGGTACAGTAATTACTTTTGTGGGTACAAGTATTTTGTGGGTACAAGGATTGCAGCACAGGTGTGAAGTGTATACTGTGAGTAGACACAGACTCTATTTAACTATGACCCTTTAACCACACTCAGTAGTCAGTGCTACATATCCAAACCCACTTTTTGCCCAGATATTACCATACAAATGTGGTAGTGACATCGTCGCTGTGCTTCACTTAACCTGTGCAGAGAGCAGTGGGAGGGACACAGCAGGTCCACCCACTACAGGCTGCAGAAAAATATAGGTGCGGGCAAATACAAGACCAATCACCCTGCACATGGAGAGAAATGGGAAATAACTAGTCTTTGCTACAGGAAACTCCCTCATAGAAGGAAATTTTCACATTGGCTTATTATAAAACTGGCAAAAAACACAAAGTAAATCAAAACTCAGATGAGAACACACATCCCTTTTATATTTTGACAATATTTGCTTATACGGTTCAAATTTAAGCCAGATTAAATCTGATTACCCACTACTATAATTGTATGATCATTGGGGACAGTGCAATCCCCCAGAGAATCATTCACTACTACAAAAGAGTATTGGACACTTCTACCAATCAGGAACCACCTTGTATTTTTGACAGTGAATACCAGGTGAGCTCCAATTGGTAAAGGTGGAGATTGTGACTTAATCCGCTCCTCCTCCCCATTTCGACCAATTACATCTCACCTAGCATTAGTTGGCAAAAAAGCAAGGAAGTCCTGAGTGGCAGAGGGACAGTAGTGCCTGGTGCTCTTTTGTTTCTGGCAGCAAGGGAAGTCTTCTCCTACCCCTACCCCACTGGAAGCTGACAGTGCTTACTGTATGAAGCAAATATTAATGTAGCGCTACTCTTGAAGGAGAAGCTTGGTAATTTCCTGCGCCTCAAATCCAAAAACAACCTCAGCCCCTCTGACACACCTGGTTAAATGAAAGTCACTGCAAGCACTTATAAAAGCTTGAACAGATACCTTTAACTTGGTTGTAAGCTGATACCAGGAAATAGATCCAAGACCGTTTACTGGTAAATAAACTCATTGTATTAGTACAGTTTAGGGTAAATGATGGTATGAAGCATAAATAAGCACACAGAGGATAGATTCAAACACAGTCTTCTAAACAATGTGAACTCTAGGCCAAAGTAACTTAGAGATTTGTACCACTGGGCTGGAATCAACTCATAAATCAATAAAGTCAGTGCATATAAGCATCAACTGCTATGTGAATAATAATACTGTAACTAGTCTAGACCGCACTCTGGAGGTAGACTATAGCCCAGATCTATTGCAGAGCTACCCCAACTCCTACAGACAATACCAGGAGTCCTTGTACGGTGGCTTATCTGAATAAAGATTGCTACACCCTACCCTCTAGCTGCCTAACATAGGGGCCCATCTTGTCATTGGTGCACATAAGCATAGTCCCCATGGGAATCAGCATGCAGTATCATAAACTATTGGGTAAGATTAATCCTTTTAAGCTTACTTTCTGATAGCAGCAGCACATTGCGCCTCCCTGGAGTTCAACTTCCACATTCCATAGAGGCTGGCCTCCAAGTCTATAGGGTGCCTATGACTCACCGGCTCTGCCTGCTGATGAGAGGGGGCAGTGTGCTCAAATCCAGCTTGTCTATTTAGTCACAGTTTAAGTGCTGCAGACAGTGTTTTGACTTGCTCCTTGCAGCCAAATACCTAGTTACACTACTCCAGTGGTCATACATGTATAGCATGTGGATGAATGGATTTAACCAAGGTGGCCTGCAGTAAGTCTGTTATGGTTAGTTATTCCTGGAGTTCTGGTTTATGTTCTCACTGAGGAAGGCTACATAACAGACATTTGAAAAGATGCTTCAGTTTTGCCTTGAATTTAAGAATACTACATACGTGTAGGGAAATAAATAGAATTAATGGAACATGGAGAAAGGATGGAGAAGAATCTGGGTGTCCTAGTAGTATTGTGCAGAGTATTGAAATTATGCGCTTGAAGCTTCTTGCAAACTGCTTTACTTTTATGGAGGATGTTAGATTATGTCTTACAGCAATATAAACATGAACAGGAACAAGGAGCATACAAGTACACTGAGCATAGACAGAACGTACATCCTGTGACTACATTACCATAATATACACATTATAATAGTGCAGTGCCACCTACTGGTATAGATAGGTATAATGCATATACAGTGGGGACGGAAAGTATTCAGACCCCCTTAAATTTTTCACTCTTTGTTATATTGCAGCCATTTGCTAAAATCATTTAAGTTCATTTTTTTCCCTAATTAATGTACACACAGCACCCCATATTGACAGAAAAGCACAGAATTGTTGACATTTTTGCAGATTTATTAAAAAAGAAAAACTGAAATATCACATGGTCCTAAGTATTCAGACCCTTTGCTGTGACACTCATATTTAACTCAGGTGCTGTCCATTTCTTCTGATCATCCTTGAAATTGTTCTACACCTTCATTTGAGTCCAGCTGTGTTTGATTATACTGATTGGACTTGATTAGGAAAGCCACACACCTGTCTATATAAGACCTTACAGCTCACAGTGCATGTCAGAGCAAATGAGAATCATGAGGTCAAAGTAAAAATGTCAACAATTCTGTGTCTTTCTATTAATATGGGGTGTTGTGTGTAAATTAATGAGGAAAAAAATTAACCTAAATGATTTTAGCAAATGGCTGCAATATAACAGTGAAAAATTTAAGGGGGTCTGAATACTTTCCATCCCCACTATATATATATATATATATATATATATATATATATATATATATATATAGTTCATAGTACTTTACATTACATGCTGTTGACCTTCCAACATGTAGAAGACAGACTGAGCAATAGCCTGCAATGCGAAGCTGCAGCAAGCAAAGAAAGCAGAATATTAGCATGCATTAAAAAGGGAATTTACTCCAGAGATAAAACGATAACTCTACCACTTTATAAATCTCTGGTTTGGCCGCATCTGGAGTATTCCATCCAGTTCTAGTCACCAATCCTTTAGAAAGGATGTGCTGGAGCTGGAGAGAATCCAGAGAATCCAGAGAAGAGCAACAAATTTAATATGGGAAGACCTCAATTACGAGGAATGACTACAAGCACTACATCTATTTTCCCTGGAGAAGAGACGCTTGAGAGGGGATGTGATAGTGATATACAAATATCTCAATGGTGCTATTTTTCAGTCTCCTGCCTAGGGGGTTTTTCACTGTCAGGGTGGTAAGGATGTGGAACTCTCTTCCACAATCTGTGGTGTCAGCAGGAAATATTGATAGTTTTAAAGGACTCTTGGATGTGAATCTTAGCAAACACAATACACGAGGATATGGTTATAATGATTATCTACACAAACACACACACTAACAAAGGTTGAACTGGAACTGGACTGTTGTATTTATTCAACCTTACCTACTGTGTAACTATGTAATATAGCTGAAAAAAAAACAGACCTGGAGGAAGACTGGGGATACTGGATAACTCTAAACAGTACCACACAATGTCAAACGGCAGCTGCAAAGCAATACAAATGTTAGCATACAAAAAGAGAGCTAAAACCACACAAATTTTTTTATGCTCCTCAAAATTGTGCGTCCAGCCATATATTTGTCTGCAGTGTTCGAGGGCATTTAAAAAAAAAAAAAAAAAAAACCAAAGCAATGGAATGAGTTTACATTTTTACGCTTTTAAACACCATATGCCTCTAAACACACACAAATACATGCATAAACTCATGCAAATATGTGACATTAAAAAAAATGCAGCATAACTTCATACGCCTGTGTGCATGAGACCTAAATAAGTGAGATATGTACACATGAGCACATGATTCAAAATAGTCAGCAGTTTGGTATTGTGCTGCACCCATAGAGTACATGAATGTTTCTATAATTTATTATCATACGATAATTAAACAACATGCTGCTTTTCAGCCTACAGGGTTAAATTAAGTTCTCTAGAAAAAATTTAAGAAACACATATTTCCAAATAAAGCCCGTGTTCTGACAGGGTGGCAATAAGAAGAACTTGAGAAGAAACAGTATCAAACTCAGCCATATGCCAAACAGAATGAAGATCCATATTGTTAGGGCCAGACAGCTTAGTGATGTGTTAGCATGACTGCAAATGATATTCTGTCACCTCGCCTCTTTGTATAAGAAAGGCAGAAACTACTAACAAACTTTCCACAACAGCAAATTTTACACTTCTTTTATAAGTGCTATATGAGGTTCTTAGTTGATGCAGAATGTAAGTGATGCATAAGTGCATATGACATTAAAATGAATGCATAAGCTCTTATAGTTACAGATTTAACAGCTTGTATTGTGCTCCCCTAATTCATCTAGTTCTATACGTACAGAGCAGCAGGCAACAACTTTCTCCAACATCTCTTAATACCAAAAAAGTTTTACAGGGGGTCCCCGGGTTACAAACAAGTTAGGGACTGTAGGTTTGTTTTTAAGTTGAATCTGTTTGTAAGTCGGAACAGGTACATTTTAAGTGTAGCTCCAGCCAAAATAACTATTTTTAAGCTTTTTGGATAGCATAGGGAAGGGTTAACACCCCTGTAACTTTTGTTTTGCTGTGTGTGCCCCTGTTCAGAAGATTTCACCTCACTTTCTGTCCCAATAACAATTGGCTTTTGAAAAATTTTGGGTTGTTGTGGAAACGAGCCTTGGTGATAAAGCATCAGTGGAGGTTCCTTTTCCCCATAATAGCTCTTACAGGAGAGAATTTCCCTTCCTAGGGGTAGATTTCCTCTCACTTCCTGTTGTCTCCCTCCGTTTGTAAGTAGGAGTCGTTTGTAAGTCGGATGTTTGTAACTAGGGGACCGCCTGTACTAGTTTTTCGCTGCAGGTACTCTGTGCAGAACATAACGACAGGCAGTAGGTATACATAGTGCAAAGTAAGAAGCAGAAAATCTCTTTCCTTAATGTGTCCACTAAAGCTGTTGGTCACAATTTAACCTTGAAGCCTCGATTTTAGCAGAGGATACAACTGACCTCCTTTGTGTTAAACAATGCTGTATATATTTATTTACATAACAACTCATTAACTCCATATGCTTTCCCGAATTTGACAGCAGTCCCTGCTTTACTTCTTGAGATATTTCTGGTGTCAATGGACCTTCAGCAGTGCTTAGCAATAAACCCTAATTTGACCAGTCCCAATACCAAGGGGCCTGTGAATTTTGTAAGAAATGAGGAAGCAAGTATAAAATCTCCCTTAAAGAGGAAGTAAAGCCTTATTTTTTCATTGTACCTACAGGTAAGCCTATAATAAGTAGGTACTTTGAATATCTCCTAAACCTGGACAGTTTAGGAGATATTCATAGTGCATGCAGCCGATGACTTCATTGACTTCATCCGACTTACCGTGCCAGTCCTTCAGAGCCTGTGCCGTAAACAGCGGTTCCTGTACACATGTGCGGGAGTCTTAGCGGGCTGCTGGCAAAGCTGGAGGGCTTCATTCTAAGGTAAGTATTTCATAATAAGTAAGTATTTCATAATAAGCTAGTATGCGATACTAGCTCATTATGCCTTTGTCTTACAGTTTTTTTATCTTTTTTTTTTTTTGGGGGGGGGGGTTCTCAGGGTTTACAACCTCTTTAAGAGGTTCCTGATTGGTTCTCTTATCTTTAGGGATCTTTGGGCAACAGAATAGATTTTCCAGACTGTATGTCTGACCAAGTTTGCCCTGAGTCTCACTTGAGATAGTTAGAGAATAGAGGAGGGAAGAGTCATAATTTCATTCAACAGAGAAAGGAAGGAACACCGCTCACCGACCCAGTGCATGAATATGTGGATGAATGTGGCCTCAACCAGTACTGCTCCAGCCATGCCCTCTGACATGTTTCACCCCACACAACCTCTGTGATCAAGCCCTGGTGTGCAGGGCGAGACATGTGAGAGAGCATGGCTGGAGCAGTACTGGTTGAGGCCACATTCATCCACATATTCATGCACTGGGTCAGTGAGTGGTGCTCATTTCATTCTCTGATGATAGGGGGCAGTGTGCTCAAATCCAGCTTGTCTATTTAGTCACAGTTTAAGTGCAGCTGCAGACAGTGTTTTGACTTGCTCCTTGCAGCCTAAATGGTGCACAGGCACCTGCTCCCTCCACTGCAACCGGCAGGGAGAGCTTTGTCTCAGTTTAGAGTGACACTGTAAGCTATACCTGGATCATTTCATTCAATTTTTATTTTCATCTGTAACTCCATTCAAGAAGTGTTCCCTGGCTTTTTGTCCCTCTGGCTATACAAGAAATGGGGTTTTGGGCTATACCGAGGCACAAAGGCAAGCTGTAAGGCCGGTTCAATGTGTCCCAGTACCAGAAGACCAATCCATATGCATGCGCATGTTTCTAAGCATAAAGTCACTGGGGGGCGTGGCCAAGATGGCGCTGTGAGAGGACGTTTCCTCTGAGAGCTCCGCCGGGATCCGAGGCTGTTTCCCTTCTAGTGGGCAAAGAAGCGCTTAAATACCGGCGAAAGACACCTACATGCACCGCCGATCAGCTCGGGCATCTAGAAGAAGGGGTAAGAGGCTGAAATTCCCCCCTGTAAGGCAGGAAACTGAGGTGGCCTGAGCAGACCACGTGGGGACCGGGAGACGTGCGCACGCTGACATGGCGTCTCAGACTGAGCAGCCGGGACAATCCACCTCTCTCCAGCCAGGCTTGGCTGATGTGCTGGCGGCGATAGCTACCTGCCAGGCTTCTCTCACTGCCCTCACAGGCAAGGTTGATGCGGTGCAATCTGATGTGGGGCTGATCAGACAAGATATGGACAAGATCCGCTCCAGACTGCATACTGCTGAGCAACGCCTAGGACATGTGGAAGACACTGTGGAGAATCATGACGCCGATCTCCGCGCCCTTCATACTTAAATTAAGGCCCTGGAATATAAATCTGAGCATGCGGAAAATCGCAACAGGAGGAACAACCTCCGCATAGTTGGCCTGGCGGAGGGGGCTGAGGGTCAACGTCCAACAGAATTTATTGAAGAATTACTCCGCAACCTCCTCCCTGCGGCCCAGTTCTCGCCATTTTACGCTGTTGAGCGGGCCCATCGGATTCCACCCAAACCAGGCCCCCCTGGAGCGCCGCCGCGCACTTTCATTTTGAAATTCCTAAATTTCAGGGATAGAGATGAGGTGCTCAGAGCAGCCAGAGTGAAGGGTGACTTACAATATCAGAATAATAAGCTACTTATTTTTCCTGATTACTCAGTTGAGACTCAGAAACTTATGCCGCGTACACACGAGCGGACTTTACGGCGGACTTTGCCCGGCGGACTGGATTTCGTCGGACAATTCGATGTGTGTGGGCTCCAGCGGACTTTGTTTTCTCAAAAGTTGGACGGAATTAGATTTGAAACTTGTTTAAAATTTATCCGTTGAAATCGAGTCCGGTCGAAAAGTCCGCCGTCTGTATGCTAGTTCGACGGACAAAAAGCCACGCTAGGGCAGCTATTGGCTACTGGCTATGAACTTCCTTGTCTTAGTCCGGTCGTACGTCATCACGTACGAATTCGACGGACTTTGGTGGATTGTGTGTAGGCAAGTCCGTTCGTTCACAAAGTCCGTCGGAAAGTACGTCGAAAAGTCCGCCGGGCAAAGTCCGCCGTAAAGTCCGCTCGTGTGTACGCGGCATTAGACGCTCTTTTGATCAAGTCAAAGCAGCCATGCGCCTTAAAGGCATTCGCTACAGCATCCTTTTTCCTGCACGTCTCCGGGTGCAGGATGGGGAGACTACAAGATTCTTTACCTCCCCCCGGGATGCTACTGTGTGGCTGGAGTCACTTCCTCCGAATCGCTGACTGATGTCCATTGAATTCTGCCACTTACCTCCTTTACATGCTGCAGGATGCTTCTGTCCTGCTTACAAGTGAGTCCATGATTGCACCTGTTGTGCCTTTTGGTTGACAATCTGTTGGAATTTTTAAGTAATATGCCCCTGGCAAGTCCAGGTGAGTTATGACTCTAAGACTGCCAATAGTTGCATTAAAGCGCGATATGTGTTTTTTATTTTTTGATGCCAGCATGCTATCAGAGGACTGGCCGGAGCGAACATGGGACTGGTTTTCTATCTCTTGCTGCTGCACTGAAAAGCATATCCTATCCTTCTAAATGACTTGTATCCCAATCACTGCAGTTCCAGTGTAGTTGAGCTGGCCTCTGGCGGACTCTAGTGCCAGCCTACTGTACTGCAAGTTCAATTTCTATCTTCTCTGTGCCCATTCTGACATACATACCAGCGACCATGCCTGTCCCTCTATGACTAAAATACCTGGAGAGGTTTGATGTGCCTAAATAAGGAAGATGTCACACAATGATGATGAAGTTACCTTCCTTATACGATCCGGCAATGAAGATATTACCAGAAGGATTTTCCCTTTATTTTTCTAAGATCTTATCTTCTTTTATTTATACGTTCTTTTATTCTAGGGGTATGGATGGAAACAGCCTGATAATGATGTGTTATTACTGGGGAAGATTTTTTTCTTTTTTCCTGCTTCCTTTTGGCGGCGGAGACTCTCATCACTTTATGTGGACGACTTAACTCCACGAGTGACTGCACCCACTGGTTCACGCTCCCTATCATTGGGTGTTTGATGTTTGGGGAACAAAGCATTCCTTGGTTTGGGTGGGGGAATGTTCTTGGAGTTATTTTTGTTTAATATTGTTTTTCTTTACAGGTGCTTTAGATTGTCTATACGGGGAAAAATCTTTGACATAGGCTTATACATGATAGTATGTGTGGTTGTGGGCACAGATGCTGCTCCCTCGGGTTGGTTGCTGTGTACACCCCGTCCAAATCTCCCACCTAATGGCTGAGTTTAAAATAATCTCGTGGAACGTACGAGGCCTCAGCACTGCTGTAAAGCGCTCTCTGGTGTTTCGCTTTCTGTATACTCCAGGAGACACATCTGCAGGGTAAGAAGACTATTTGCCTTAAAAAAGCATAGGTTGGCCTGAATTACCATTCCACCTTTTCCACGTATGCCCGTATGGTCAGCATCTTGGTACACAAGACATTGCCGTTTCGGCTTCTGGAGGTCAGAACTGACAGGGAGGGTAGATTCATCATTGTGCATGCTAATATATATGATAAAAATGTGGTATTAGTTGGAATCTATATCCCCCCTCCAGCCACTGGTATAATTCTTCACGAGATCATGCAAATTGTGGTACAATATGACACAGCCCTTATATATATGGTGATATCCCTCGCGCTTATGTGAGTAAAAGGAGTGTAATGACAACAAAACATCAATGATATCAATGTGAATAAAAAGTGATGATGTCCATATAGACTGCAGCAAAATCAAAAAAGTGTTCACATTACACTCTGCAAAACTATGACAAATAAGGAGATTTCGCACTTCAAATCTATCACATAATCAAAAATGCAATGACATAAGTGGGAAGTTATAACTTAACTGTGCAAAAATAGGTGAATTAATGAATAAATAACGATCTCTATAATAGAGTCCAAGTGCACTAATTTCTAAATTGCCTTCGTGCAGTGAATTAGTTCATAATAAATGTGTCACATCCACTGGGATCGGATATAAGGGAAAGGAGGTGATGATAATCTTCTTATGGGGAATGCCTGTCTAACCGGGCTCTCAAAACTCTCACCTTAAGGGAAGCAAATTCAGGCATCAAAAGGTATCTTTGATGAAATGTTGTATATGATAACGTATTGCTTGTCCGGGTTTAGCATCTGTGATGGCTGAATTTTCTTCTCGGTAATGGATACCTATTAGAAAAGAGAGGGGGGATTGCCCACCCTGTAATGATGTGTGATGATGGTGACTACAGTGAAGATTTTCCTTCCCCCACAATGCACTGCTCTTGTCGTACTGTTCTGGACCCGCAGCTTTGGGCCAGATTTGGTACTATAACCCTAGAACAAACAATGCCCAGAGGGAAGTTGATTTCCCCTACGGAAATAATGACTAAATTCCAGCTACCCCGAGGGATGAGGTTTAGATGTCTTCAACTCAGACATGTGGCCCGGGCTCAGTTTCCACAAACGCCTCTGCTTCAGGCTGATCCCATTGAAGAGCTTTTGACGCCTGGTGATATTTCTAAGCCCCTTTCCACTTTGTATAATGTACTCCTGGGTAAGGATTCTCCTAAGATAGCGAAATTATGGGACAGATGGCATGCAGACATTCCATCATTGGATAAAGGAGGACTGGGAAGACTGTTTGGATAATGGCCCTAAGCTAGTGATTGCATCTAAAGACAAACTAATTCAGGTTAAATTTATCAATAGGATTTACTATACTCCTCAGAGACTCCATCGTATTCCCTGACAAAGACCCCATGTGTCCCAAATGTAAGAGTCAAATTGGAACATTCTTCCACATGTTTTGAGAATGCCCCTTGATAGTAACATACTGGAATGCGATATTTGCAGAAATTAATTCTAGATTGCAAATATCCATTCCAATCACCCCAGAGTTGGCCCTTCTTGGGATACATGACAATGAGCAAAGAGCTTATCACCTAAAACTGCTTATCTCCTATCTGCTCTATTACGCCAAAAAGGAGATCCTTATGAAGTAGATAGACTCTTCTCCCCCGACCATTTCAGCCTGGGAAGCACAGATTGAGGCAGCTATACCCATGTATAGAATCACATATATCAACTGAGGCTGTCCATGGAAATTCAATAAAGTGTGGGCTCCATGGCTTTCCTCCTAATGTTCCACAGTCGATGGGTAAATTATCTTGTGAGGGGTGAGGTGAGACTCTAGATACGAGAGGTCCTGTCTTGTACCTATAATACCTACAATATTAATATACTCCGATGCATTATCCCTTGGACTATCTGTACCACCCTGCTCTTTGAGCGTTCATGTTGATCTGTCATGTAGTGTTATGTACTATGTCAATTGGTATTTTGTATCTTTCCCTTTTTGTGACAATAAAGCACATCTGTTTTGTTAAAAAAAAAAAAGCATATAGTCACTGCCCGATGTATAAATAACACGCATGCACAGACCTATTAACGTGCAATATAAGCAGCAGATGCAAGGACACACATGTGGGCTGGTCACTGGTATTGGCACCAAACGGCCTATTTAGCCATTTACCTGTGACATGACCTACTGCTTCTGCCTTCCCATGTACAAGCAGGCTTGCATTTGACCTGTCTCTGGATTCTTATCTGCCCATTGTGACAGTGGCCCGTGCTTTGGGCTTCTGCCTTCTGATTTGGTACCTCACTGCACAGCTGTTAAAGTGGAAAGAAGGCCATCCATTTAACTATTTCAGAAAACAGTTACATTTCCAGCACGTGTCGGGAATGTAGCTGTCACATTGGTTGTGCTCTCAACCAAACTGTCAAACCATCCAATGGTTGGTGTTATAACTGATCACATGTGCAGCATCATGGCAGTTGGAAATTAAACAGATGTCAAGATTTCAGCTTCCTTGGCTTAAAATGATAGGAGGGTTTACTTCCACTTTAACTGACCTTGGACTGTCTCCTTACACTGCCTCTGCTTTATGTTCTTGTACCTTGCTGTCTGGCTGTTGCTGACCTTGGCCCGTGTCCTGATCCTGTCCCTGGCTTCTGATTCAGTACCTTACTGCCCAGCTGTTGATGATCTTCGGCTTGTGTCCTGTTTTGTACCTGTCTGCTGATTGGGAACTACTGTCTGTTCTTACCCAGTGGTCCAAAGTCATCTGCCCCTCACACTCAATGGCTGGCACTGCCTGCAACATGGGCCCTCGTGCCACTTTGTATCCTCATATCCCCTGCCATTACTATCAGGGGTGTTGGACACAAGATGCAAAAGAAGCCCCCTCTTCAGCTCAGTCTCCACCAGGTACAAGGACAGAAATAAAATATTGTCAAAATTCAAATTCATCTCAATGCTTTTTTCAGTAACATGGTTGGGGAGATTTGCCATCACTTGAGAGGAAATCTGCACTGTAGGGGCTGTAACCTGGGGGACAGGTAGAAGGCACAAAGCTCCCTGGGATGAGCAGTCTTTCAGGCACAGATACCAAATCCAGTGGAATAGTGACAAACAGTGCGGTGTTTATTTGTGATATATACAAGTCTATATACAGGTGCTGTACAGTGTTCCAAAAGAAACCAATAGGAACAAAAATGGCCAAAACAAAACCTAGCCGTGTCTCGGCACTAACTAAACAATATTTACAGATCCTAACTACTAAGCTGAGCAAGCCTACAGCTTGTCAGCTTCCACATACCTTTTTGCACTCTTACACAGAAGTTCTCTGAGTATCCCAGGCCAAGAGCAAGGCTGTCTTGCTCAGGTGAGCTTTAAATTAGCCTGGGGGAGAGGACCAAGACCAGAACTGGACCATGGATCAGAGATCCCTGAACCTGTATGAGAGGAGCCTGGGAGATGTATAAACCCCGAACAGGACTTTTCCTGGCTCTCTCTGGGACACTCTGCTACATATCCCCCCCCTTGTTTCAACCCCAGGGTTGGAACACGTGTAACCCAACAGGAGTGAACACGGGACAGGGCATCTACATTCCCCATCTCAACACCTGGCCTGTGTTTTACAGTGAATGAGTAATCCTGTAGAGCCAAAAACCACCGGTTCACCCGTCTATTAGTCTCCTTCTTTTGGGCCATCCATTTCAGAGGAGCATGGTCATTTATTAACTCAAACTGGCGTCCTAACAAATAGTACCTGAGTGCGTCCACGGCCCACTTTATGGCTAAACACTCCTTTTCAATGACTGCATACCTTTGCTCATGGTCGTTGAGCTTTCTGCTTAGGTACACCACAGGGTATTCTTCCCCATTGTGTACCTGTGATAGTACTGCCCCAATACCAACATCAGACGCATCCGTCTGAACCAAAAAATCTTTGGAGAAATCGGGGGAGTACAGTACTGGCTGTGCACAAAGAGCCTTCTTCAGGACTTGGAAAGATTCCTCTGCTACTGAGGACCATTTCACCATTACAGAGTCTTTCCCTTTCATAAGGGGTCAGTGGGGCAGCTATAGTTGCAAAATTTGGGATAAATCTTCTATAATACCCCGCAATGCCAAGAAAGGCCCTGACCTGCTTCTTGTTTGCAGGACGTGGCCATTCCTGGATAGCTTCTATTTTATTCACTTGAGGTTTTATGACACCACGCCCAATAGTGTAGCCCAAATACTTGGCTTCCTCTAGACCAATGGCACATTTTTTTGGATTTGCTGTAAAACCTTCTTTGAAGAGGGAATCGAGGACAGCCTGGACACGGGGCAAGTGAGACTCCCAGTCAGTGCTATGTACCACTATGTCATCTAGATATGCTGCTGCATATTGTCGGTGGGGTCTTAGAGTCCTGTCCATGGCCCTCTGAAATGTGGCGGGGGCATTTTGCAACCCAAAAGGCATTTTTTTTATAATGAAAAGGAACCCTCCGGGGTCACAAATGCAGTCTTCTCTTTGGCGCTACCACTCAGGGGTATTTGCCAATAACCTTTTGTCAAGTCCAAAGTGGTCAGATAGCGAGCCTTGCCAAGTCGGTCTATAAGTTCGTCCACTCTGGGCATTGGGTACGTGTCAAACTTTGTCACTGCATTAAGCTTCCTGAAGTCATTACAGAACCTCCAAATGCCATCCGGTTTTGGGACTAACACGATGGGGCTAGACCAGTCACTATTGGATTCCTCAATGACATCTAGCTCCAACATTCTTTTAACTTCCTCGCTGATGTCCTTTCTCCTCGCTTCAGGAATTCGGTATGGTTTTAGCTTGACACGGCCCCTAGGTTCAGTAACAATATCATGCTGAACTGCTGAAGTCGTGCCAGGTAACTCTGAAAATTTCTCTCTATTTCTTATCAGGAATTCTCTAGTTTCCTGCTTTTGAGAATATGACAGGGTGTCTGGAATCGTGACCTCAGGGATCAGAGGGGACTCAGTACCCTTAGGCGTTACCGGGAGGGACCTCTCAGTTAACGCCAGTCTATCATTCCAGGGCTTTAACAGGTTTATGTGGTAAATCTGTTCGGGCTTCCTTTTTCCTGGTTGATATATTTTGTAATTGACCTCCCCAACTCTTTCAATTACTTCAAAGGGACCCTGCCACTTAGCCAGGAACTTGCTCTCAACAGTGGGAACTAACACCAGGACCCTATCACCAGGTGAGCAAACACGGAGTTGGGCCCCCCTGTTGTATATCCTCTGTTGAGCTGTTTGGGCCTGCAGTAAGTGTTCTTTTACCAACGGCATGATTGCTGCAATCCTGTCCTGCATTTGAGCGATATGCTCAATGACACTTTTATGGGGTGTCTGCTCCCCCTCCCAAGTTTCTTTGGCTATGTCCAAGAGTCCCCGAGGGTGTCTCCCATAAAGCAACTCAAAGGGAGAGTACCCCGTGGAGGACTGGGGAACCTCCCTGATGGCAAACACCAAGTATGGTATCAGGAAGTCCCAGTTTTTCCCATCCTTGTCAACAACCTTTTTTAACATGCTCTTTAATGTTTTATTGAAGCGTTCCACCAAGCCATCCGTTTGAGGATGGTACACCAAGGTTCGCAATTGCGTCACCTTAAATAACTTGCACAGCTCTCTAGTTATTCATGACATAAATGGGGTGCCCTGGTCTGTAAGGACTTCTTTAGGGATTCCAACACGACTGAACACCATAAACAGCTCTTTGGCAATGTTTTTAGCAGACGCGGTGCGTAAGGGAATTGCCTCTGGGTAACGGGTAGCATAATCCATGATTACGAGGATATGCTGATGACCTCGGGCAGACTTGGGGAGTGGACCCACAAGGTCCATGGCAATCCTCTCAAAGGGCACTTCAATAATGGGCAAGGGCACTAAAGGACTTCGGAAGTGTTGTAGTGGGGCTGACATCTGACACACAGGACAGGATTGACAATAATTCTCAATATCCTTCTGTATTCCGGGCCAATAAAACCTGCGCAACACCCTTTCAGTAGTTTTCTCAACCCCTAAATGACCTCCTAGCAAGTGCCCATGGGCAAGTTCCAACACCACCCGTCTGTATGGCTTAGGGACCACCAACTGTTCAACCACTTCATCATTTTTTTTACATACACGATACATTAAATCCTCATTGCTGCTAAAATAAGGAAAACAGAGCCTGTCCCCTGATTCGACAGGTACATCATTAATCACCATTACATTTTCCCAGGCCCTGGCAAGGGTTGGGTCTTTTCTCTGCTCGGTACCGAAATTTTCCTTGTGTACATTAAGGTCAGCAAACTCCAACGTAGGCTCAGATTCAGCAGATGGCTGTCCAGCTCCACTGGTTGTGGGGACCTCCTCAGGCTCCTCCAGCTCTCCTGCCATAACTGAGAAAGGAAAACCTGGGGAGCCCTGAGAAGAGTCCCCTGAACCCATATTGTCAGTAGCGGCCAGGAGTTCTGGCTCTGTCACTGAGTCAGCTACTGCGACCGGGTCGGGACGATCCCACAGTTCCCAAAACTTAGGGAAGTCCTTACCAATGATGGCCTCGTGCACCAAGTGGGGCACAAGTCCGACCGGATGGGTCACCGTACCTAAGCCAGTTTTAAACTGAACAGTGGCTATAGGATACTCGCGGGTATCCCCATGTACACAGATCACAGCAATTTTTTTAGCATGCAAATTCACAGTGTCAACCATCTCAGCTGTAACCAAAGTCACTAGACTTCCAGAGTCTAGCAAGGCCGTAATAGGCTTATTATTAACAGTCATTTGGCACATGTGTTTTCCCATACTTGGTGCTGCAGCGCATGAAACAGCAGCAAACATAGACTGCCTTCTAATGGACAGATCGCACTGCATTGGTTCATCTGTCAATGGACAGTTTGCTGCAACATGTCCCAGTTCTTGGCAACGAAAACACCTGATGTTTCCCCAGTTTGGTTTGCTGACAGGCAGTAGCTTCCCTTGTTTGGGACGCCAAACTTCACTCCTGGCACCAAAAATCCTCCCTCCTATTTCCTTGCCATGCTTACCACCCACTTCCCCTGGAACAGTCTTACCGGTTGCCTGGGGGCTTTGGGCGGAAAGTCCGTGTGGCTGTAGGGGTGGTGATCAGGTTCTCTGCAGCAAAGTACCTTTCAACAAGTTCCACGAGGTTGTCCACCGAGTTGGGGTCTCCTTGACTCACCCACTTCTGCAGGGGAACTGGTAGTGACCTCAGGAACCGGTCCATGACCACACGCTCCACTATTTGTGGCCCAGACAGGGACTCCGGCTGTAGCCATTTTCTCACCAAGTGAATTAGGTCGAACATCTGCGATCTTGGGGGCCTCTCGTCTTGGAAGAACCAGCTGTGGACCCGCTGTGCTCGAACTGCCAGGGTGACACCAAGTCGCGCCAGGATTTCCCGCTTGGCCTTTTCATAGTCTCCTGCTTCTGCTGACTCCAAATCATAGTAGGCCTTCTGCGATTCTCCAGACAGCAAGGGGGCGACCAGTCCTGCCCACTGGGTTTTGGGCCAACCTTCCCTCTCAGCGGTCCGTTCAAAGGTTAAGAGAAAGGCCTCTGGATCATCATCTGCAGTCATCTTGGAACGAAAGCGACCCACATGGATAGCTGAGGGCTTGTCTCCAACAACATTAACTTTAGTAGGTGACCACTGTGCTAGCGTCTCCACAACCGCAGCCAAGGTTTTCCTATCCTCTTTTGCATCAGTGGCTAGCTGTTCAAACAGCCTCTGCGATAGCTCCTGTACAGCACCAATCTGTTGGCACAGCGCCTTGGTTTGCTCCTGTGCGATAGCGTTTGTTGGCTGCAGTGCAGCGTTTGCTTGTTGCTGTGCAGCATTGGATTGTTGCTGTGCAGCATTGGATATCACCAATTGTTTTAGGATTTCCTCCATGTTTAGTCACTCTAGGTACTGGCCTTTTAAGTAGTAACTTACTACAGCTGCCCGCATTCTTCACCATATGTAACCTGGGGGACAGGTAGCAGGCACAAAGCTCCCTGGGATGAGCAGTCTTTCAGGCACAGATACCAAATCCAGTGGATTGGATTGTTGCTGTGCAGCATTGGATATCACCAATTGTTTTAGGATTTCCTCCATGTTTAGTCACTCTAGGTACTGGCCTTTTAAGTAGTAACTTACTACAGCTGCCCGCATTCTTCACCATATGTAACCTGGGGGACAGGTAGCAGGCACAAAGCTCCCTGGGATGAGCAGTCTTTCAGGCACAGATACCAAATCCAGTGGAATAGTGACAAACAGTGCGGTGTTTATTTGTGATATATGCAAGTCTATATACAGGTGCTGTACAGTGTTCCAAAAGAAACCAATAGGAACAAAAATGGCCAAAACAAAACCTAGCCGTGTCTCGGCACTAACTAAACAATATTTACAGATCCTAACTACTAAGCTGAGCAAGCCTACAGCTTGTCAGCTTCCACATACCTTTTTGCACTCTTACACAGAAGTTCTCTGAGTATCCCAGGCCAAGAGCAAGGCTGTCTTGCTCAGGTGAGCTTTAAATTAGCCTGGGGGAGAGGACCAAGACCAGAACTGGACCATGGATCAGAGATCCCTGAACCTGTATGAGAGGAGCCTGGGAGATGTATAAACCCCGAACAGGACTTTTCCTGGCTCTCTCTGGGACGCTCTGCTACAGGGCACAGACTGCAAAAAAAAAAAAAAAAAAAACCTGAAGGCTCTAATCTGTCCCAACTCTATCCAAAATAAAGTAAACCATTTGGCTGGAATTGGGCTTCAACCCGTGGACTGCTGAGAATGTGTCCCACACATTATGGTGGAGCATGTTTTAGTGTTAATCTGCTACTTCACTTGCAAAGGAAAGCCAACCGAATCACTTCTACTTTTCTGTTGGCTATAGGATTCTAAAAGCTTTAAGTTGCCATAGTTAAACCAGTTCTTATGCCTTGTGTGGTGTGCTGGTATCTCTAGGAAGTTGGGGGCACGCACTCTTAAGTTTCAAATAAGGATTAAAATTGAAGATTGGCAGCTCCAAACCTAACAAGTCTGACAGCAGGACCAAATTGGCCAAATTACTGGAGGAACACATTTTTTTTATATTAATATACTTTATTGTAAACATATATGTCTAAGACAAAAATAAGCATTTGAGCATGCGAACCTGTTCTAGCTATTAAAGACATTGTTATTCTACTTCCATCGGCGGTGGAGATTTTAGAACGAGTTTGATAGTGATTGTCACATTTACTACCCCCTCTTGATCCTTCAACTGAAGTACACTCCAGTATCCCCAGTTCCAAAGATCCATAGGCTATTGGTATATAATATTCCTTACAATCCAATAGTTTTGCCCTGGAGAAGTCTCCTAGTAGTCCATTGTGTCTCACCATCAAACCCAATTTTAATCCTCTAATGTATATGTTGCTATCCTCATTTTTAAGTAAACTCTATATAGGTTGCGAGCACTGAACTTATTCTCTCTGGAGAAGAGATGCTTGAGAGGGGATATGATTTCAATATACAAATACCATACTGGTGACCCCACAATAGGGATACAACTTTTTCACGGAAGGGAGTTTGATAAGACACGTAGCCACTCATTAAAATTATAACAAAAGAGGTTTAACCTTAAACTGCGTAGAGGGTTCTTTACTGTAAGAGCAGCAAGGATGTGGAATTCCCTTCCACAGGCAGTGGTTTCAGCAGGGGGCATTGATAGTTTTAAAGAACTATTAGTTAAGAACCTGAATGACTGCAACATACAGGGATATACAATGTAATACTGACGTAAAATCACACACATAGGTTGGACTTGATGGACGTGTGTCTTTTCTCAACCTCACCTGCTATGTAACTATGTAACTATATACTGGCACTGCAGTTCTGGAAAAAATGAAGATATTATTTAAATAACACATTGCTCGCATTTCTTATTGAGTGTTGTTGGCATTCAGTCTGCATGCAGAGTGGACTGATTCTGTCTGGAAGACTGAGGCTCTACGTGTCCGTAGCTTACAATAGCTAATAGCCGAGAGCAAGTTTAAGTGTGTGCCTGAGGATACTGAATCTGTTTTACCTGCATGAGGCGGGAGAACTGCATGTTCTTTCAGAGCTAATTGCTTTTATTCAAAGACAACCATCTCAAATCATGTCTGGTCTCTTTTGCTGATGAGCAATTTCAGGCTTTACACAGGAGGCTTTTGTGTGCAGAGCAGACAGCATTTGCAAGTCTTTTTAATTCTCTAGATTTCACAGAGCAGTGTGTGCTGTATGATTGAGCATCTCTTCAACAATATGGTAGTTTGATGTAGTCACATGGCAACCAGCTTTAACTATTTCCATTGGAAATAATGATTTTTGGCACTAAATATTGTTTAAAAGAGACATACGTTTAATATTTGTTTCCTTTCTATTAAACTGCTCTGGGTGATTTCTTAGTTTTCAAAAAGATGACAACAAACCAGTAAAGCATATTATGGAATATGTCATAGTCCATAGATGTACTGACACCAACCCAAACCCCCTAACTTTTTGAGATGAGAATGAGGGACACCTATCAGCAAAAGTATGCAGGCATAGAACACACCCCTGCCACGCCCCCTTAAAGGAGAATTATACAAAAAAACAAGATTGGTTTAACAGACAAGTGCTTTTTTTTACCACTACTATTCCTTTTATATTGGCTTTTTGAATTTACAAATGCAGAAATTTAGAAATCAGATGAAAGGTTTAGTACTGGGAAACACTTTTTGATAGATAAAACGTGCATTTTATATACATCTATATGGATCAGATCAAAATGAGGGACAAATGAGGAGGAATGAGGGACAGAGCGACATTGCTCCAAATCAGGGACAGTCCCTCGAAATCAGGGACAGTTGGGAGCTATGCCAACCTCCCTCTGCAGCCATAAGCAAAAGAGGTGACTGCTGCTTATCCCAAGGGGGAACAAAAATGACACTTTTTTTAAAGTGTCGGACTGATGATTGATTCGAGAGTAATCATTTGGCGGTTAGCAGTTTCACTCTATTGTCAGTGGCCACCATGATGTGCAAAAAAGCATAGCCCTTGAGCTGACATCATTAAGTAAGACAAACTGCCCGATGAACACGCATATCTGGTAAACATTACTGAGAAATCTTTTGCATTTAAGTTTCAGCCACCTTTCAGGAGAAGGGACAGCGACATATACAAATAGTAGAAAAAAAAGAGAGCAAAGGGCGGGACTTTACATGAGGCACACTGAGGCAAATACATAAATTGGATAAAAATAGGTTTTAATAAATACAAACAGTCATATATTTACATATTTATGCACATAGCTATATATTAATATTTTATATTTCATCAAGATATACATTCCAACAAGGACTTATTTGCAAATACATGAAGAACTTGATACCCAAAAACCACAAATGATGTCATCATGCCTCCTGCGCCGGATTGTTGGCGTCCTCATGGCGCACATATACTGGTCGGCGGGCTTACCATCTCCAGCTCTGGGGTGGCCCGGTCTGACGCCCTCGGCTGAGTAGCTTGATGGGTTTGGCTGCCAGCTCTGTGGTGTCTCCCTCACCCCTTTAGGTTGCTGGTGCATGACATTGGGGGCCGGTCTGTGGCGGTGCTCCCTGCATGAGCTTCCCCCGTTTTGGGTCTCACACCCTGGTCTCCTCCCATCACTCTCCCCAATTGATACCACACGCGCCTTGGCTTCCTTGCCCTTATTCACTTTGCAACAGGTAATTATTTCTTTTCACCTTTCCCACATCTATCTTCTCCTTCTTGTCTTTCATTTTCCCCTTTTAATCAATTCCCTCACTGTTGCGGTCTCACTTATTTTTCCATTCTCCTTCTCTATTTCTCCTTTTTTTTTCTTCTTTCTTTCTTTTTTTCTTTCTCACATTTCTTCTTCTTTCTGTTTTTTCTTTTTTCCTCTGTTTCTGATCCTTTCTCTCGGCTTTACACTTCCTTCACACTCCCTTTTTTCACCTACCCCTCTATTGTTTGTTTGTTTTTCAGAGGCCTCCTCTACTGGGGTCCCCCCCTTCTTTACCACCCACCTATGTCACTTCCTACACTTTCACCCATCCGGGGTGTTGTCTGTGCCAGTTGTGTGTCGCCCCAATTTGCTCCCTCAACTCTGGGATGTGGCATTCTTGGCTGGCCCAACTCTCATGGCTGTACTGCCACTGCGCAGATATATGTATGTCTCTGGGTCTAGTGTACATTTGTGGGGGTTTCTCATATTCTACATTTGCCCACCTTTTTCCGAGACTATTTAAAATTTGGCTGTTTTCCCTACTCTTAGCTGATCACAGCGGTTTTCTCCTAATGAGTGGCTATAAGGTCCCGAAACGCGTAGAGCTTACAACTACCGTTATGTGTATGCAATTACCAACTACATACGGACGTTCCATCTTGACCTATTCTTTTTATTTTTTTTATTGCCTCCAGGTGACACTTTAATGTGTCACATATTTATCTATCATTTGTGGTTTTTGGGTATCAAGTTCTTCATGTATTTGCAAATAAGTCCTTGTTGGAATGTATACCTTGATGAAATAAAAAATATTAATATATAGCTATGAGCACAAATATGTAAATATGACTATTTGTATTTATTAAAACCTATTTTTTATCCAATTTATGTATTTGCCTCCGTGTGCCTCATGTAAAGTCCCGCCCTTTGCTCTCTTTTTTTTCTACTATTGAACCGGGATGGAGGAGGGGATTTGAACGACCCCTATTACCTCATATAAAGTCCCAAATGTGTTTCTTTTTTTTTATTATATACACAATAGTGTTGCCTGTTTTTTAAGCTGCTCCGACTAATGTCTCTAATCATATATGCCAAAATTCAGCAAGAATAGAAATAATCTGAAAACATATATTTTGTCAAAGGAAGGCTTTATATATTGGAAAATTGTGTTTATTTTATATGAAAAACATTATTGATAATTTATATCACAAGCATGGTTGTTCCCTCGACTTTAACCCAATTCATATCTCTAGTACCTTACGCCTTAATCTAAGGGCCTATTTATAAAATTCCTGGAAAGTCCAGCATAGCTCCCAACTGTTCCTGATTTCGAGGGACTGTCTCTGATTTGGAACAAAGTCATTTGGGTCTGATCTATATTGTTGTATATAAAATGCATTTATCTTTCCAAAAGTATTTCTCAGTGCAAAACCTTTCATCCAATTGCCAAATTGCTGCATTTTTACATTTCCAAAGCCATTATAAAGGAATAGTAGAGGTAAAAAAAAAAAATTGTGGGTTTAAACCAATCTTTTTTTGCATAATTCTCCTTTAGGGGGCATGGCAGGGGGTGTGTCCTATGCCTACATATTTTTGCTAATAGGTGTCCCTCATTCCCATCTCAAAAAGTTGGTAGTTATGAGTCCAGGCACATTTATCAGTTTGTATTTGGCCAGACCTAACACACCAGGGGAATGAAAAGTTAAACTACACAAAAAATATAGTCTAAGCCTGGGATTGTATAAAGCTCTCAAATTTCATAAGCATGTACTCAGTTTTGTGATAGTATGCGCTTGCATAGCTCTAAGCTTAACCCCACTCCCCCTTCCCCCAATGTAACTATGCACAGTCCTCACCATAGGGTCTCTAGGAAGCAGAGTTGTGGGATGGGTATTCCTACTCTCCAAATTCCCCAAAATTCAGGTTTTTCAGAGGTGCCAGAACTGCTTTCCTGATGGTAGGTAAGCTGTTACAATTAAAAGTTTGCTGTAGCAAAAGATAGTCCACTTATATTCTATTGTTGAAACCACTACAGGCAGGGCTGTCTTAATGCACGGGCATTGCCCAGGGGCTCAAGGTGCACAATTTTTCCCCTGCAGTTTCCAGAGCTTTTCCAGTGCTTTGCAGGGGTTTGAGAAGAATCTTACTACTGCCACTGCTTGTGTGGGCAGGATGTGTACTGCTCCAATCCCTGACCCTCCTCTCCTATTCATCCCATGTGATTGGAGCAGCACATATCCCATCCACACAAGCAGCACCAGTACAATGCGCTGCCTCAAAGGTTCTCAGCTTCCCTGCATTGCTCTGCTTGAGGAGACCATCTGTGTATTATACATTACTGCACCCTTTACTGTACCTTCCTGTCCCCTGTACTGTGCCCTCCTTGCCCTGCTGACCCCTGTACTCTACCCTTCTGACACCCTGCCCTCTGCACTACTGACTTTTTATATTCTTTAAATATTTGTGTTGATTCCTCTTTGATTTATGGCATGTTTCTTATTGTTTAAAATAGATTTTATTAAAAGTACTAATAAATAAATGTTTAATTATATCAACTATTTATATGGTTATTATTGAGAATGCCTGGGGCAAGCTGTTAGGGGCCCCAGTGCCCAGGAACCCATTATATTAAAATGTCCCTGACTATAGGTTTTTACCCAGGGGCCCATTATATTAAAATGTCCCTGACTATAGATTTAAAACAGTACAACATGATGGGTCTGTAGCAATTAGGTGCATCCTTTAATATAGTTTATGAGTATCAACTATACATTTTGACGGCAGAAATGCCCTGGCAGATAAGCTGCAGTAGATAATTTTCCCCCTTAATGAATACTTTCCCTAGCGTTGTACATAAAATAAATGAATATTCAGCGCCACCTAGTGGATTACAGTGACATAACCATTAAAAAGATCAAATTTATCAGGGGTGCACATATAATATTTATGGGCTGAAGCTACAGTCAGGTTTGTATGAGTAGTTACAATTAATGTACAAAATGAATGTGTAGGTAAACCCCAACAATTATTTTTATGTGCTCCCTTTTGGTCTATACATTATTGAAAGTGTTATATTTATTTGATAACTGATAAATAAAAAATACCTGTTGATCCTGGCAGAAATTCATTGGGCTTTAACTTCCTTTGGAAATCCCAAGAAGTGTTTTTAGCCCTGGCCAGTTAATCACTGCGAGCTAGAGAACACATCCATGTTATTGAGACAAGGAAGAGGGCAAGTGTTTTCTAATCCAAATCAAGAGCTAGCAGTCTTGGGAGACACTGTTGTTTCCCAATAGATGCATTGAAGCAAGTAAATGTTGTCACTCTTGGACAGGGGATGTTTTTTTGGCAGGATCAACAGGTGAAACTTTAGGAAGCCTGACAATGAAAACTAATGCAGCTATCCCTTTAAAGAACTGGTAAGCTTCCATATATTACATTTAGTTTTTTGGGTTTAGATACCTTTTAACATTTTGTAATGCAAGCAAAGTAAAATGTAGGTAAACAGAATAAAAACACAACCTATGTTATAGTAAGTTTTTTTTGTTGCATGCATAGACTTTGATATCACTGTAAAATCCCCAGTGAAGGGCTGGCAGGGAGCAGAATCTGTCTAGATCTGTCTAGATCGCAAGTCTGGTGCTCTATACTCCACATGAGTCTCCATGATCATCCATAATCTTCTTTGAAAATGTAAGATCCATTTTATTGCTTAATATCCACCCTTTTTTCTGTGGATGTTCTCCTGTAATGGATCATTTATTCGTACACAGGATGTCTATATGACAGTGTCTTTACTGTCATGTAATCCATATATTTTCTTTTGAACCCCCTTAGATTGGCTTACGCCCCTCAAGTACCTTTTTGTAAAACCCAGATCATCTTTGTGCTCTTTGGTTCTAGCTCCCTTGGGGGAGCTTTTGTAGTACAACACCTTGGTCTGGGTACCTTTGGCCCCGGCGGTGGGCGTTTGGCGGGAGATCAGCACCAGTGATCCCTCCATCTGGCCATGCGCCCATCGATTACAAAATGTCCAGCAATCTACTTAAGGCTGGAAAAAGTGACTGTATGCTGCAATGTCCTGCTGAGAACAGTAAAGAGTGCACCAATATGTCTGCTGTTGCTCATGGCGATTGGGGTTAACCAGCAGGTGTCTTCAGGAGGGGGTCTATCAGTTGCTCAACCACGGCTGAAGTTAAGGACTGTCCCAAACCTGCTAACTACAGTATGTGTTACAGACTTTTCTGTTGCTCATGGCAACCACAGTAAACACTTGCTGCGATCTGCTCTGCCATCTACAGTCGGTACCGAGCAGTATGTCCTGACAAGTTCTGCAAGTGTCAGTATGTACATCACAACCATCAGTGTACTGTCTGTCCCTGCAAACTTCAGTCCAGCTAAGAAGGGGCTACAGCAAAGTGCGCGGGAAAAGACCTGCTTATCAGAGCTGCGGGTGCCAGCCAATCTGGAAGCTCTGGAGCGGAGCCACACCCTGGAGGAGACCCAGCGTGCCCTGCTGGCAGAGAGAGAGAGAAGCAAGATGGCGGACGGTGCACGTGTGTACCAAGCACAGACCTGGTTGCCTGAAATGCAGGAGGTGATATTGGTGGACACCGGTGTCCGGTTGGTGCATCGAGGGGGGTTCGCCCTCGGGGTGATTGAAGGGATGCTGAGGCTGTGCCTGTTGTGTCCTGGCTTCAGGAGACCTACCGCAGTGGTCAGTACCTGCATCCGGTGCGGGCACTGCAACAAACCACTTACCAAGTGTAGCGGTGCCCCTGTGGGGTCGCTGCGTGTTTCAGCAGCCAAACATCACCCTGCTGGTCAGACATCCATTATACATACCTCCCAACATTCTGAGATGGGAATGAGGGACACCTACTAACAAACATATGTAGGCATAGGATACGCCCCCCTGCCACACCCTCTTAAAGGAGAAGTAACAAAAAAAGGTTTATTAAATCTACAAGTGCTTTTTTTTCCACTACTATTCCTTTATATTGGCTTTTAAAATTTACAAATGCAGCAATTTAGAATTTGGATGAAAGGTTTAGCACTGGGAAACCCTTTTTGAAATATTAAAAGTGCATTTTATATACAACTATATGGATCAGACCAAAATGAGGGACAAATGAGGAGGGACATTGCTCCAAATCAGGGACAGTCCCTCAAAATCAGGGACAGTTGGGAGCTATGATTTTAGGCACACTTTATCCAATCAATGAACAGTCTCTAGCTTGTTTTTGTTGTTTCATTAGGGGATTAAACTTGGATGGGAAAAGGGACATGGGTTGCCCAAATTACGAATACTTCTAGTTGAAATAAAGGTAATTGAATCCAAACTGACAGTCTCCTCTACTGCACATCTCCTCCAGCACACTACTTGAGATCACTTGCTTTTCTTCACTGTCCAATTTTAGATTCCTGTCACCGTTAGCACATGGCTAGGCCTCACTCTGAATAAGTCCTAACATTTTCCTAGTAGCCATTTTAGATGAAAAAGATAATTGTGCTAACTGATCCTTGGTGGACTACTGCTCCCAGCACGTCCGATGCAAATCCCGCCAACCCACCTGGCTGCAGCGACTTAACTTCAGCAATGCCACAGTCTCTCCCTCTGGCTCCACATCCAATCTTGGCATATCTCTTCCAGAGCTTCTCACTGTGTTTTTCACTCATTGACCCCAGCATGGATCCCTCCTGAATGACTTTCCTGGCTGTGCTCCCCACTGTCTTCCTCCTGCTTCTCTTCCAGGACACCTCTCAATTATTATTATTATTATTAAACAGGATTTATATAGCGCCAACAGTTTGCACAGCGCTTTACAACATGAGGGCGGACAGTACACTTACAATACAAATCAATACAGGAGGAATCAGAGGGCTCTGCTCGTTAGAGCTTACAATCTAGAGGGGTCAATGACCATGTAGGGGCTCCCTCCCAGCTCCTGAGCTCCAGGCCCGAGATCACTCCCCCAGAAAGGGGGTCCCTCAAGGGCCACCACAGCCTAACACGCCATCATTCTGGTTCTTCTTGCACCCGACAACTCCTCCCCCAGCAGGCTGATTATGGATATATATAGGAGGCCTGCCCCCTGCCAATCCTAGTTGAGGATTGATCAGAGCTCCCAAATACACCCCATGTCACTCCAGCACTCTGCCCTGCCACTTTTCCAGAACCTTCTCACTGGAAACAGAGGAGGTGCCCAAGAGCTGAGGCACATGTCAGTCACCTGCTGCTACACTAAACCACTCCCCTGCCCCCAGATCAAAAACAAACAGGCCTAACTCACAGCTAGGCCTGCCTAAATTTACCTGTACTGACAGTAAAAACACAAACACTACTCTAGCACCTACCTACCTAAGGTAGAGGATGCTACACAAGCTAACGCAGAGTGAGCAGGAGCTGCTCATCTACGATCAGGTCAGAGTGGGCCTTGAAGTGACTGTTGAAGGTGGGGATAAGTCTGAGGCTGGTGACTCCCCTGCAAAAAAAGTTACATCGGGGAAGACAGCTGGAAATCTGCCTCGGCCTGCAGCCTGGTCAGGGACCTGTTACCTGTAAGTACGGCCCAGCAGGAGCCAGAACAGCTGGCTGCGCAAGTACACCCTGTCAGCCCCACCTGGAAGGAGCCAGTTGGAAGGCAACTCATCTTCAGGTGAGCCAGTGGGGAGTGTCAGTGGTGGGTGCATAGACTGGGTGTCGCCCAGACTGCAGACAGAACTCGGGCCCATGAATGAAGAATTTGCAGAGTGGTCATCCCATAGTGGCTCGGAGGAGGAGTGGGGACACTCTCAGGAGAAGGGACTGAAGGATTCATGCAGGCCCCAGTTTGTGTGAGGTGGAAATACAGGAGTACAGCCTATGGATAGTGAGGTTACCCAACGCCTGTGATCTCCCTGGGAGAGGCAAGCCTCGAGAACTGCCAAGGTTTTCAAGATTTCAGCGGGAGGTACAGTGGAGAACAGCTCTGGAGTGGGGTCTGGAGTACCCATATGTCCCCCAAGATAGCATGGACATCATTAAGGACTCCCGTGTGCAGTGGGAGGATGACATGATATGGTAATATATGCATGTCCCCAAACCCTTTCGGGGACAGCACAGTGAGGGCACTTGAACCAGGTTCCAGGACATTCGGCAAGAATGGTGGCTGGGAAAAGCCATCTACAAAGACAGGGTGGTTGTTAAAGCTGGACAGCCCACCAAGAGTCACGAGTCACTCTGTTGCTGTCAGAGGAGCTGATGGCATCCTTAACAGCTTCCCGACCAGCCGCCACAGTTATACTGCAGCAGGTTGGCTCCCCTGGGCGAGCCATCATAGCTCTACGTCGGCTTGTTAAGACCCTGTAGCAGGTGCGCCCGTGCCATCAGAGGTGATGAGGAGCCAATGCACGTGCCCGGCGGGCGCGATGACCTCCGGGCACCCGTGATCGCTCGTGACAGAGCGAGAACCGGGATCTGTGTGTGTAAACACACAAATCCCGGTTCTGTCAGGGGAGAGGAGACAGATTGTGTGTTCCTACTAAGTACTAAGTTAGAAACACACATAGGGAACACAGTTAACCCCTTGACCGCCCCCTAGTGTCAACCCCTTCCCTGCCAGTGACATCTATACAGTACTCATTGGCTATTTTTAGCTCTGATCGCTGTATAAATGTCAGTGGTCCCAAAAAAGTGTTAAAAGTGTCCGTTGTGTCTGTTGCAGTCCCGATAAAAATGGCAGATCACCGTCATTACTAGTAAAAAAGAAAATAATAATAAAAATACCATAAACCTATCCCCTATTTTGTAGACGCTATAACTTTTGTGCAAACCAATCAATATACGATTATTGCATTTTTTTTAACCAAAAATATGTAGAAGAATACATATCAACCTAAACCGATGAAGAAATTATTATTATTTTTTGGGGGGGGGATATTTATAATAGCAAAAAGTACAAAATATGTGTTTTTTTCAAAATTGTCACTCTTTTTTTGTTTATAGAGCAAAAAATAAAAAAATGCAGAGGTGATCAAATACCACCTCTATTTGTGGGGAAAAAAGGTCATACATTTTGTTTGGGTACAACATCACAAGACCGTCAATAGTCAGTTAAAGCGACGCAGTGCCGTATCGCAAAAAATGGCCTGGTCAGGAAGGGAGCAAATCCTTCCGGGGCTGAAGTGGTTAAAAGACTGCCCAATCCGCAGTATTACCTGTGAAGGGACTGATGGGGAGTGTTCAACTCACAGGTGGCAGAGGGAGAGCATTGCTGACTCTGTTTCTTTGCTTTATGGACTAGGCCAGCCTGACACCCTGAGCCGTTATCCAGATGGATGTCCTATTTCTGTTGAAGAACTTTGGGTGAGGCCTAATATCCTGTTAGTACTTTGCTAACTTGAAGGGGCTCCTCATACCAAACACTCTTGAAAAATAAATATACTGTTGCTGATGTTTGTTTCTGCCAGCAGGCTTATAACCCCCTTCTGACAGAATGTTTGGATAGATAGTAAGTTTAGTGATAGGATTGCATGTTTGTTCTGTTTGTAGGTATCGTTACAGACGGCTGTACCCCTGCTAGTGGTGGACTCTGGTTCTCTACAGTTTGCTGGAAGGGCTTCCCTCTAGGGGGAAGTGCTCCAGCTAAAACATGAGCCTTATACTGTCTCTGTGATGTTAGCTACAGGGACCTATAGTAAGGATGTAAATAAATGTGATATACATATTGAAAAAATTATATATATATGTCTATTTTTGATACTGCCTATTTATTTGTACATAACCCCTTCCAAGTTGCTTCCCTTTTCCCCTCCCTTAGATTTTTTTATGGATGCCCCATTTTCTCCTCGGCTCAGGAGTGTGTTTTTCTCAGCTGTAGGAACAGGCTGTTTTTCTGGGGGGGGGGGGGGAGTGTAGTACCATCTTGTGTGTTAGAATGTTAGTGTAGAAAAATATTAGCTTGGCCAAGGGCCAAGCCTGGGCTGTGAATCTGGATCAGGGTTTAGTGGCTCAGGGCTGGGTGACTCATCCTAGCAGCTTCTCTGGTGCCTCCCCCTGTTTTCTGGGATATTGGAGACTGTTCTGGATATAGTGGGTGGAAGCTAGATGGAGCTGCTTGGAATATTAATGTGGGCCTCAGCCAATCCCCAGTGAAGGGCTGGCAGGGAGAAGACATAAATACCTCAGCCGGGTGGGCTGGTAGGTATCAGTCTGGAGGACTGTGGGGAGAAGATAGCCTGGAGGGATAGTGAAAGGGGCAGCTGCAGCCAGGTGGGTTAGCGGTGCCTGAAGAGGTGGTGCTGGGATAAGTAGCCAAAAGAGTGATGCTAGCTGGACACTGTAATTCTGCTACACAACTAAGGGGCCTCAGGTTCCTGCCTGTAAAGGGCCATTTCTTAACCTAAGTGACTGTTAGGTACTCTCAGTGTTCCAGTTAAGTTCTGTAAGCAAGTGTGTGCTGGAGTGAAGAAGAGGGTCTATATAAAGAGACTATAAATAGGAAAAGTTGTCCCTGAAGTTGTTGAAGTCAAGTAGGCATCTCCCATTCCTATGCAAGTTATTACTCTCACAAAAAAAAAGTCACGGACTGTTCTCTGACCTAAGTGTGCCTGTGAAGATTTGGTGTGCCTGGCTGTGCAGGATGAGGAATCCCATTATAACCCCTGTTTCTTTTAGTTTTGTTTTTCTTCATCTGTGTCCCATTGGGGAGATTTCCCTTCACTTCCTGCCCCATAGCCAAATCAAGAAGTGAGGGGTAATCCTTTCAAGTTCAGGCAATAACCAAATACATGTGATTTTTCCTTCACTTTTGGTGCTAAAAGTAGACAGATAGACATGGTGAACAGGGGCACAGACAGAAAAAAAATGAAAGGTGTTCTAATCCATCTCTACGCTATCTAAAAGTAAAATAACAGTTTACCTTTCCATCAGTGCCACCTCTCAGTGCCCACCAATGCCACCTATCGGTGCCCATTCATCAGTGCCCACCAGTGCCGCCTATTAGTGCCCATCAGTTCAGCCTCATCAGCGTACATCAATGAAGGAGAAAAATTACCTGTTTGCAAAATTTATTAACAAAATATAAAACGGTTTTGTATTTTTTTTTTTTTGCATTTCGCTCTTTTTTCATTTTTTTTAACAAAAAAAAAAAAAGGTGATCAAATATTACCAAAAGAAAGCTTTATTTGTGGGAAAAAATGATAAAAATTTCATTTGGTTACAGTGTTGTATGACCGCGCAATTGTCGTTCAAAGAGTGACAGCGCTAAAAGCTGAAAATTGGTCTGGGCAGGAAGGGGGTTTTGGTGCTCAGTAAGCAAGTGGTTAATGTCCCTGTAATTTATTTCTCATTAAGAGTTTTTTGTTTTTCTGCCTTCTTGTAACATCCTCTGGGAGCTCCCAAACTTCTATCTTTGCCCTAACTTCAATTTGTTTGGAACAAACAGGGCATGCTAGTTGTGGACATGTGCACTGTTCTATGCACACTACAAATCCCACCATTCCTAGTTCATCTCGGGAGCGTGAAAGAAAGGGTGGCTACATTCCTATATAGTGGAACAATGGAGTATGAACGTAGCCACCCCACAACAACTAGTCAGATCACAATAGCAAAGAAAGAAAAAAAAGGAATTTGGAGATTTGGAGGTGGCTAAGAGCAATCAAAGAATTCATACTTGAGTAGAATATTTTCTTAGACCAATGTTTAGTGACATTTTAAACATTAGGGATCATCAGGTTACTAGAAATGATATTCTTATGGACTTAACAAAACAGTGGAAAAGTTGGGGTTTTGGAATGTAGAAGAGAGACATCTGGAGCAATGACTTACAAAGATGAGCACCTCTACTTGTTAATTATTTGATCATAAAATGGAAATACAGTTTGAAGATTATTTGGATCATGTAATATCGGTTATATTTGCTTTACAGGCACTTTGGTTAATTTTTGCAAATTAGTATCCTTAAGCAGAAAGTTCTCATGGGGTATAGCTTTTATCTCCGCAGTCAATAAAGTATCCTGTACTGTACCCTGTTCCTAATGAGCTAAGTTTCACTTGATCTTTCAAAAAGTCTTGCTCCTAGTTTTTTTTTTGTAATATGTAACTAGTGCCATGTCTGTTGAGGCATTTCTAAAGCTCTGTATGCATAGCACACGATTTTATCACCAAACTGCTCAATCTACCTCATCTGTACACTACCTCTTAACTTCTAATGAATATATGCATTATTATTCTCCAAGCTGATGCCAAAAATCATCAAGTTTTACTGTATGTCCTATAAATTTATATTTGTGATAATATTCAGAATAAAGAAAATGTCAGCTCTTTGTAACTGATACATGAATTACAGATATATATATAATAAAACAGTTTCAGTTCAGTACACACATAAAATATCTTTATTAAATTTTTAATGACATCATCCTCTTCTTTTCTTGATGGTCTGTACTGACATTTGACAGCAGAAAATCAGTTTAACTTTAATGGCAGTAGGAAGGGTCATGTGTGGTGTGCTTGACAGGGGAGCTACATGACGCTTCTGAGTGGGTAAGCTGTGCAAATTAACCATGTGTGACTCACCTATTAAAGGTTATAATAGCATTGTTCCTTTTGCCGCTTAGGAACATGATGTGCAAACACTATCCTGCTAAGTGGATTCCTGCCCAAAGGTGAATCGGGAATAACTGTAGAATAAATTTAATAGTTCAAAACCTGCTACAAGTGAATCACTTCTCCAATTACCTAATGGCCATGTTAAAAAAAAATGTTTCTGGAAGGCATGGATTTTTTTTCATTATGTCTAAAAGAAATTTGATGCACATGTCATATTGCAACCCAAAACACATATATAATATAAACTATAACAAATATGTACAAATAGTTTCAGTTTTTTTTGCATAATACAATGACCAAACCAGGTTATGTGGCGCTTCCCTGCCATTTTACACCTTACACAGCATTTTTGTGATGGGGAGATGTCCTGACCACATGCCATGAAACTTCACAGTCCCAGCTGTCTGTGAATATATACACCATAGGACTGAAGATACACTTTCTGTATTCTGGGTCCTGCTGCATGTTAGGATGGGTTACCTTATGTGGTGCTCTGTTCTCCATATGATTGACAATATATGACGTTCCCCTGGTGGTATCTGCCTGGACCGACTAAAAAAAACCCCACTCAATCCTCTATGCTGGCTATGAGAGTTTACTACATTGATATATGTCTAGACACAAGAATCCTCCTGATGAAGTTATAACAGCGAAACATTTACAGATAAAGCAATTGCTTTGGCCCACTAGTCTTGCTATGAATTTGTAATTATTCCTATGATGTCATAAATTATTTCTTAGTATTGTTATGTCAAGGGGGTTGGAGGTAGATTTGTGTCTGGCACTAGCAGTATTGTTATTAATCTATTTGGGCTTTAATGAAATGTCTTTTTATCTTTTGTAAACCAGTAAACAGGAGTCTCCAAACTTGATAAACAGGGCCAGTTTACTTTAGGGGGGCGGACTGTGTCCATTGGGAGTAGAAAAGTTGCTGACATCAGTGGGAAAAACAATGCCCCATCGTTGGTTTCAGTGGGAGGAATTGTGCCCCATTATTGGTTTCAGTGGGAGGAATTTTGCCCCATTGTTGGAGTAATTGTGCCTGATGGATGATGTCATTGGCCCCCATTTTTGGTGTAATTGGTAGAAATTGTGCCCCATCATTGATGTCATTGGGAGGAATTGTGCCCCATTGTTGATATCATTGGGAGAAATTGTGCCCATCGTTGATGTCTTTGGGCTCCAGCGTTAGTGTCAGTGGGAGGAATTGTGCCCCACCCTTATTGTCATTGGGCACCATGTGCCAATGAAGGTAATCATGCCTCACTGTTGGTATCAGTGGATGAAATAATGCCCCAAGGGCCAGGTAAAAGCGAGCCGCAGTTTGGAGACCACTACAATAAAAGATCTTTTTTATCTTAAAAAGAAATTCTGTTTAATTCCTGAGATGTTGAGCACCGTAAAGTCACATTTTTCCTTCTTGTCATTATTGCATATTCCAAGGGGATGTGGGGCTCATTTCATCTCCCAAAGCCTGATTAATTCCTATATTTTTTACTACTGCAATTGTATCTGACAACTGCAGTATTAAACAGTTGGCACTGCAGATGATCTGCATCCTGAAAGTGTCTGAGTTTATCTGTGGGCTAAAGGCTTTTCTTTTTCTGTGAACCTTCAGGCCTGTATGTGATCACTATGTCATCCCTGCAATAGAGCATATGAATGAGAACCACTCCTTATTGTAAGTGGAGACACAAACGGTTAGTGACAGTTGGATTGGGTGCCATCTGCTGCAAATCGTGTGGGCTCTTAAAGGTGGGCCTTTATAAATGTATCCTCAGCATTGAACATCAAGAAGGGAAGGAATTCAAGTATGCTATAAAGCAAGTAAGTATTTGGAATTTTGCAAAGTAGCAGGGAGAAGGGACTGGCCAAAGAGGGATCACCTTCAACACAATTGGACATTTTGAATATGTTCTTATATAAAAGTTTGCTAAAATTACAGTATTCAGTAAGGATGTATTGCAGTATGCTAAGGTTAAACAAAAATCTCATAAATACAAAAGGTAGTCGAATTGCAATAAGTAAATGCTTTTGACTAAAAAAATAGTAATAAAGTGAAATAAACTACTTACATCTAAATACAAGTTCACCTGTCCACACTGGTGAAAATGAAACAATAATGCGTTGGCGTTATTTTTTGAAGTTATTCAGAAAATAGGGTGTAAATAGGGATAAACAACAGAAGACACTCACATGAGTGTAGACGGGTAGGCCGCACACCCCATAAAGTACATGAAAAATACGAACACCCCCTATCGGGGCTTTAAAGCAGCCAATGAAGTGCAATATAAGTAGTTGAAAAAATTCAATTTTATTGGTACAAAAAATATGAATAGTATATTAAAAAAGACATTGAGAATTAGTACTGACTATTAGAGTCAGGACATGAACTGGATATGGCGTACAGTTGCAGCGGACAAAGCATACAATTAAAACCAATGCAAGACACAATGTGCCAAAGGGCAACCAACGTTATCACAAGTGTTGAATCCTTAAAAGTAAGAACAACAGACAATGCCTATAAAATAAGGGCAATATACAATACGGTGTGTGTTGAACAACGAAGGTTGTACGTTGTTCCACACACACCGTATTGTATATTGCCCTTATTTTATAGGCATTGTCTGTTGTTCTTACTTTTAAGGATTCAACATTTGTGATAACGTTGGTTGCCCTTTGGCACATTGTGTCTTGCATTGGTTTTAATTGTATGCTTTGTCCGCTGCAACTGTATGCCATATCCAGTTCATGTCCTGACTCTAATAGTCAGTACTTATTCTCAATGTCTTTTTTAATATACTATTCATATTTTTTGTACCAATAAAATTGAATTTTTTCAACTACTTATATTGCACTTCATTGGCTGCTTTAAAGCCACGATAGGGTGTAAATAGGGTGTTTTGTTGATTGGGCTGAGATCACCTACATTTTGTACCAGGTTATGATATATACTGTAGGTAGTATATAACCCAGAAGTACTTTAGTATAAAATTTTAAAGGAACACTTATGAAGGTAGGAAATTCCTCCTCTGACCTAGGTTCACCCTGTAGCACTTTTTTTTACCTATTTAAAATTATATTCTTGGGTTTGCGTTTACTACCCTGAACTTCAGATGCCCTATGAATCCATATGTATATAACAGCCTAATTGTGATCAGAATAAATGTTTTCCCTGTTTAATAATTTGTTATTGACTTTGTAATGTAGATTCCACAGAATTTCTGTCAGGTTAAGGCAGCAGTGTTGGGGATTTAGGAGAGCAATGTTCATGAAATCATAAAGCGCACTCTTGAGGAATGTTCCATGACATTGAAATTAAATGAATGTTATTACATAATAATCATTTGAGAGTTTTCTGTATTGAATTTCTGTGGTGAGGAAGAAGGGACTTTTTGTCCTTGTTTTAGCTCATTTGCAGGCTCCTTAGCAAAACAGCCAACACAAATACAACATACATGAGTCTGACCTGGAGTCCACAGCATAAAATGTATTATTTTCATATTTAAAATAACATTGCTGTATGATTTCCCCCATGAGTTGTCCTCTGTATATATGAAGGTGAATATACAGTACATTTACCATTGATGAACACAAATTAAACTGCTATCCCTGAATTTCCTGAATGTTAACAACTATAATCAAAAGTATCTTTGGTGTGATAGACAATGTGAAAGTTAATGAAAACTGCACTGCCCCAAGTTTTTATGTATTCCCATACTAAATTTGTTTAACAATATGCTTTAGGTAGAAGACTAAGGACCATTCACAGGTGAATTTGTCCTGCAGCTGGCCTGCTTCTAAGCTGTATCAACCTGCTTTTGCAGTCCTATTGACCATTGACGAGAAGCAGTTCTAAAAGTTAAAGTGATTCTAAACCTTTATTTTTTTTTAAATAACAAACATGTTATACTTATCTATCCTATACTAATTTTGACATCAAATTTTGATTTAGTTTTAGTCATAGTCTTTTGAATAAAATGCTATTTTAGTTTTAGTTGTACAGTAAAGGTTTTGTTAAATTGTAATGCATTATTTAAGCATTTTTCTACCATTTCCAAACTCATTATATACTCCTGGAGTAAAAATCTAATAACATGTAGTGGGGAGAGGGAAGTAAATGGGAGTGAGGGAGTGCACAGGGCAGAGAACTGATCTGGGGAGGCTGTTTTAGACAGTGTTCTGTCTCTGTGACAGCTAGCTAAACCTTCTCATCCCAATAACTGTAGATACCATATTTCTTTGATCTCAGTTTTATTAGAACAAGCCAGGTGAAACTACAAAATAACAGAAATAGACCTCAATAAGTATAATATTGCATATAATACAGCATACATTGCATAAACAACGATATACAGTACAAGATGGGATAGTAAAAACTTACTTTTTTAGTTCTCTAAGGGGTGATGGCGATAGATAGAGAAATACATATGTTGTTTCCTGAATGTCTTCTCACAAAATGGTGGCTGTTTCACTTCCTGCTAAGATCCTACCCAGAATTCCCTGCTTGCTGACAACTTCCTTATTTACACATACATTAAAAGAAATAAACAGAACTGCAGCAATACCAAAAAGGAACACTAGATGGAGCCTGCACACCACATATGATTGTCTTAAGTAAATTACACATTTTGCATGTAAATTTAACAGCACAGGTACAAATAACCAGTATAAAACATCTGGTGGACAGAACACTCCACGCCTGACATCAAGTGATGTCACTAACAGAGTCCTCCGTAGAAAGCAACAGAATAAGTTCGGTCACTGGTCTCAAGAATACTTTAGCTTGATTCTGTTAAAAGATCTTGACCTCGACCTTACGGACACGATTATCCTTGCTTGGCAGTACTTTGGTGATCAAACCTAAAGGCCACATATTCCTTAGTGTCTGGCAATCTTTCATGAGTACAACATCACCAGGTTTAAGATTAGGCTTTTCAGTGTGCCACTTTCTCCTTTCTTGTAGAGTAGATATATATTGTTCCCTCCACCGGTTCCAGAAGGTATTGGCAAGGGTTTGTACTTGTCTCCATTGACGTTTGTAAAGGTCCTTCTCACAAAACTCTCCAGCTGAAGCACCATCAAGACTAGTCTTTTGCGTGAGTAACATAGCAGGTGTGAGGACCACTGGATCCTCAGAGTCACTTGAAATGGATGTCAAAGGTCTAGCGTTAGTGATAGCTGTAACCTCTGCCATAAATGTCACTAAACATTCGTGAGTAGGCCTTGCAGTTCCTATTTGTAGGAAGATAGGGTCAAGAATTCTGCGGGCTATGCCTATCATCCTTTCCCAAACACCTCCCATGTAAGAAGAGTGAGGTGGGTTGAAGATCCACGTGCAGTCTTGTTCACTCAAGTATCGTTCTACTCTGAGAATGTCCAAATTAGAAGGAATTTGAAGTTCTTTTACTGTTCCCACAAAGTTAGACCCTCTGTCAGAATGAATGAGTTTCACTGGGCCTCTGATTGCAATTAGTTCCGCTAGCTCTGTAGCTAATACTGTAACACAAAGTTCCAGCCTGGGCATGGTGTGTTCAGGAAGTGGTGCAAGTTTTGCTTTCCCAATTAGGAACCCTATGTGGCATTGTCCTTTAGTGTCTATGGTTTTTTAGGTAAGCTACAGCAGCAATTGCTTTAACAGAAACATCCGAAAACACACAAAGTCTTTGTATCTGAACGTCAGCAGATGTTAGAGGAGCATATGGTCGTGGAATTTTAATGTTGGATAGAGCTGTTAGTGAGTCCTTCCACTCTAGCCATAGGTTCTTCTTGTCAGTGGGGAGAGGGTGGTCCCAATCTAGCGACTCACAGGTTAAGTCTCTAAGTACTGCCTTACCCTGGATGGTGACAGGTGCTGCAAAGCCTAAGGGATCATACAGGCTGTTTATGGTAGACAAGCCACCTCTACGGGTAAAAGGTTTTTCTTCTGTGTTTACTTGGAAAGTAAACGTGTCAGATCTTAAGTCCCAAAGCAAACCAAGACTGCGTTGCATGGGAAGTGAGTCTGTGCCTAGATCTAAGTCCTTTAACTCGTTAGAATCATCTTGGACAGGAAAGGCTTCTAAAACTTCTCTACTGTTGGAAGCAATCTTGTGGAGTCTTAAGTTGAAACAAGCAAGCATTGCCTGAGTTCTTTTGAGGAGACTGATTGCAGCTTCATTTGTGGGTAGTGATTTCAAGCAATCGTCTACATAGAAATCCTTGTCCACAAACTGTCTGACATCTGACCCAAACTCTAGCAGAGTGTCTGAGGCCATATATAGCAACTGCAGGGGATGGACTGTTGCCAAATATGTGCACCTTCATGCGGTATTCTGTTATGTCTCCAGAGGGGTTGTTGTCCCTGAACCATAGAAACCTCAGAAAGTTTCAGTGTTCATCTTTAACAAGAAAGCAATACAACATTTGTTGTATGTCTGCCATGAATGTGACTGAATCTTTGCGAAAGCGAAGAAGTACTCCTAATAGTCTGTTGTTAAGGTCAGGGTCAGAGAGAAGGACATCATTTAGAGAGACACCCTCATGTTTGGTGCTGGAATCGAACACCACTCTAATCTGCCCTGGCTTAGGGTGATAGACTCTGAATATGGGTAAGTACCAACATTCCTCTCAATCTTTGAGGTTTGGGGCTATCTCAGCATGACCATTCTGGAATATTTTCTCCATGAAGGAAAAGAAATGTTCTTTCATCTCTGGTTTCCTTTAAAGATTGTGTCTTAGGGAAGTGAGATGTTTATATGCTAGTTCTCTGTTGTTAGGCAAACGTTGTCTTTGTAGTCTAAAGGGAAGAGGTGCAACCCAGCTATTAGTCCCGTCTTTCTCCATACTCCTTTCCATAACCTCTAAGAAGAGCCTATCCTCAATGGACATTGCTACCTGGTTGTCTTCCTTTGTTCTCCTGAACACTGTGCTTCCTAAGTCACTTTGGTCTTCGTCATAGGTATTGCTGTCACAGAAGGAACTTAGGAAGGAAAGAGGTACAGGGTTGTTGTGTGTTAGCTCCTTTATGAGGATGTGATTTTGACAGGGTTGGAAAAGAGAAGAACGACCATTCTCAAGGGTACTAGTGAGCAGGTTGTTAACAGGTGCTAGTTTGTGTGCACCTCCCAGGCAAACATCGCCTATAATGACCCACCCGAGATCCAGTTTTTGGGCATATAGGGCATTTTTAGGGCCGTTGACCAGTTTTCTTGCTTTGTGGACTTGCAAGATATCCCTTCCTAGGAGTATGATTATCTGAGCCTGATCATCTAGTTGCGGTATGAGATGTGCTATGTGATACAAGTGAGTCTGGTGAGCTGCGGCGTCTGGTGTGGGAATCCCTGATCTGTTGTCTGGCATCTGGTTGCACTCTATTATGGTCGGTAAGGGTAGGCATGTCTTACCATCCATAGATTCAATTTGTAGGCCATCAGCTCTTCTGCCTGCCATTTCCACTGTACCTGCACAAGTCCTAAGGGAGTAAGGACTGCTGGGGCCTTTAAGGTTTAGAATGTCAAAAAACATAGATCTAGCTAGTGACTTGTTACTCTGATCATCCAAGATGACGTAGAGCTTGACTGCTTTGTCTCTGCGTCCTTTTGGATAAACTCTCACGAGACAGATTTTAGAGCAGGATCTGCCACCTGTACTTCCTTTGCAAACTTCAGTACACTGTGAAGTGACTGCTATGGTGTCTGTGCTAGAGTCTTTGGTCTCCCCGCCCTGCTCCTTGTCCCTATGAACAGGTGGGAAAGTTCTTGGAGTAGCCTTGGGTGTAGAGCTGTGTTGTGCTCTGTGCTGTCACATTCTGTACATTTGACTCTGACCTTACAGTCCTTGGCGAAATGTGTGGACGAAGAGCAGCACTTGTAACAGATGTTGTTCTCTTTGAGGAAAGATTTGCGATCCTGGATGGTCTTTGTCCTGAAGGCTCTGCATTTCAGAAGAGGATGTGGCATCTTATGTAGAGGGCAGAACTTAGTAGGGTCTCTGTCTTAATCCTCTGGCTGAGACTCTGCAAATCTGTGGGAAGAAATGTTAGTTTTGTGCACTGCTACTGGAGCTCTGAGTTGTTTAGGGCCAGAAGAAGTGGTATAAGACACTGGGAAAATGAAGCTGGGGTCATCTTTCATTCCTGCTTGTCTGTCTGCAAAGTCCACAAACTCACTAAAGGGTGGAAAAGGCACATTGTGTTTTCGTTTGTAGTTACAGCCACGAGTAATCCATTTTTCGTGTAACTCATAAGGAAGTTTTTGTGCTAAGGAGTTAATACCTCTAGCAGAGTCAAGATAAGAAAGGCCAGGTAAGTCTGCTTCTGCTTTAGCAACTTGTAACTCCATACACAGGTCACTGAATTCTCTGGGTCTTTGGTAACCTCTGCTAGGTATTTTTGGGAAGTCTTCTATCCTTTTAAACAGTGTACTCTCTATAGCCTCTGGTGAGCCATAACAACTATCCAGTCTGTTCCAGATGTTTGTAAGGCCTATCTCAGGGTGGTTTATATTAATGTCTCTGATCCTTTTGGCATGTTCAGCAGAATCATTGCCAAGCCACTTTACGAGGAGTTCTATCTGTTCCCTGCAGGATAGATCTGGACCTTGAATGACACTCTGGAAAGCGGATCGCCATGCCCTGTAGTGTTGAGGGCGATCACTAAATTTGACAAGTCCTTGGGTAACTAACTCTCTTTTGGCCAGGAACTTGGCAAAGTCTACAGTAGCCTGATTGGCATTGGGGTAGGCTGCTGGTGTATTGTGGTGCGGTGTAAAGGCATACCTGGTAAAAGTCTCTTCTTTAGGCACACTAGGTTCAAACTTACATAAGGTTGGCAGTTCGTACCTGTTTGTTGCATACACCTTTGGAGTGAAGACTGGTGTTTGATGCTTGTATGAAGGCTGGGTACCTTGTAGAGTAGAAGGTTTGGTTGGAACTGGAAAGTCTGGAACTCTGTCAGATTTTTCTTGCTTGCAGCGTTGGGGTCCCAGGTCGTCTTGTTGCTGCTTTGTTTGATGTGACTCACTGACATCATGTTTAATCTCTTGTTGTGGGATGCTTCTTGGGTTCCAGTGCTGGTAGACATAATCTGACGTGCGTTGTGAAGAATCTTGTTGGTCCTCTTGTAGACCCGGTATGCTGCTGCCTACTCTTGGCTCATCGTAGACGGCTGCTTCTAAAGCTTCTGCTTCTGCAATGGCGGCGGCAGCGTCTCTTTCTACTGCCAGCTTCTCCATGTTAGCTTCTAAGAAAGCTTGCTGCAATTTCAGAGATGCTTCCTGCTGGGCTAGCTCTTCTTCCAGGCGTATTCTTTCCTTCTCTCTCTCTTGTTCCATGTGTACTCTTTCTCGCTCTCTCTCTTGTTCCATGTGTACTCTTTCTCGCTCTCTCTCTTGTTCCATGTGTACTCTTTCTTGCTCTCTCTCTTGCTCTAAGCGTACTCTTTCCTTCTCTCTCTCTTGCTCCCATCTCACCTTTTCTGTATCAAGGCGGGCCTTTTCTTTTTTCATCTGCAACTCTTGGTCTGCGAATGCGGCCCTGGCTTTTGCTGCTTCAGCTTTTGAACGGGCGATAGCTGCTGCATTTGCGACAGATGACTTAGATGAGCTTGCTCGTGAATGTGTTTTGTAAGAAGATGTCCCACTGTGAGACATGGCTGCAGGGAAGAAGCTGTCTTGCTGTATAGAGACCGCTCTAGTGTCGATGCTGCTTGACAGAGCGCGTCTCTGTGTAGCGTGGCTGCTTGCTTCGCCTGCCGCAGGCCTGTTTCTTTAAGGCTTCTGACTGTATGGATACTGCGTAGCCCCGGGCTGTACAGACTTCCGAAGTCGGCTTATCTTCCCTTCAGAGGCCAGCTTAAAAATCTCACTGTTCTGCCTCTGGGCCAGCTAGCTAAACCTTCTCATCCCAATAACTGTAGATACCATATTTCTTTGATCTCAGTTTTATTAGAACAAGCCAGGTGAAACTACAAAATAACAGAAATAGACCTCAATAAGTATAATATTGCATACAATACAGCATACATTGCATAAACAACGATATACAGTACAAGATGGGATAGTAAAAACTTACTTTTTAAGTTCTCTAAGGGGTGATGGTGATAGATAGAGAAATACATGTGTTTCCTGAATGTCTTCTCACAAAATGGTGGCTGTTTCACTTCCTGCTAAGATCCTATCCTTGCTGACAACTTCCTTATTTACACATACAATAAAAGAAATAAACAGAACTGCAGCAATACCAAAAAGGAACACTAGATGAAGCCTGCACACCACATATGATTGTCTTAAGTAAATTACACATTTTGCACGTAAATTTAACAACACAGGTACAAATAACCAGTATAAAACATCTGGTGGATAGAACAGACAGTGCTAAGTGCAGTTACCTTGCAGGGCATTGTTCCAGAACTCCCAGGCAGCAGGCAGGCGGAGGGAGCCTACATCTCTTAGTCAATACAGCTTGTCAGGGGGATGGGGTTTTACCAGACAGACGGAGCTCAGAGCAAAGCGGAAGTTGAGGTGAGTAGACATCCCTCCCTCACATTTTCATCCTGTTTTAGCTTGTTGATGAAAATTGGAATTGATTTTCTGCATAGTTTTCGTCAATTGACTTAATTAGAATTTTATATTTGTTTAGTTTTCATTATTGAAAACATGCAGCTGATGAAAATTATGGCAAAATATTTTTATTGACTAAATTAACACTGCTGGAGTCCCCCGCCAGCACTTCTGGTTCCTCCTACCTTCCAAGTACCCCCCTAGAAAGCCGCTTGCTGGGGGGTACTCATACGGGCTCACTCCCGAGCCCCACTGCCTGTGTCTATAGACACAGACAGTGGGGATTTTCCCTGCCCCCTGCTCCCTCTTCATAGGATTTGATTGACAACAGCAGGAGCCAATAGGTCCTGTTGCTATCAGTCTACCCAGTGAGGAGGGAGAGAGCCATTGCTCTCATGTACATCACTGGATTAGGATCAAGCTCCGGTAAAAAAAAGTGGGGGCTGGGGGGGGTATCCTGAACACGGAAGTTTTTTTTTACCTTAACACAGAGAATGCATTGTTGCATAAACAATGATCGGGAATTGTCTGTGACAGCTTAGTCACTGCGCAAAGAGCATGCAGTGAGGGCGCTCTTTGTGCAGAAAGTGTGCTGCCTTCAGCAGTATAGGAAAAATGTGATTGCTTGTATGTATACAGCCTATGCTATCTTAATCGTTTTTGATTAAATGCCACCTTGTGATCGTTGTTGGTATTACTTTTAAGTTTCTGCATTTTCCTTTCCCTTATGCCGCGTACACACGGTCAGACTTTTCAGCTACAAAAGTCCAACGGACGCTGACAGACTAAAGCTGGCTGGTAATCCGATCGTGTGTGGGCTTCTCCGGACTTTCAACGTACTTTTTTAGCCTCAAATCCGACGTACTTTAGATTTGAAACATGCTTCAAATCTTTACGTCGTAACTACGACGGACCCCGAAGTCCGCTCGTCTGTATGCTAGTCCTACGGACAAAAAAACGACGCATGCTCATAAGCAAAAACTAAACGGAAGCACTCGGTCTAGTAAAACTAGTGTTCATATTGTAGGTAGCACATTCATCACGCTGTAAAATCTGTGATCGTTGAATGCAGCGCATTTTATTTCTTCTTTACGAATGTTCTAAAGAACGAAGGTGTTTTGCTGTTCATAATCAGAGTTCTCCCAAACTGATTTCTGGATTCTTTTTCTCTTTGATCTCATGAATGATATAGTATGCTTTTTAAAAACAATGTTTCCATACTAATAATACTTTTTCCCTTTATATTTTGTTTTTTTAGGTTTGTAAAGTTACCACAAAGAACCCATTATTCTATTTTTTTTTTCGAGTGATTATTTTTTAGTTTTTATATAAAGTGAACCCAAAGCACCGTTTTTGGTTATGTAGATTTTTTTAGTTTCAAGACTTACCACTTGAACATTATTAACATTAGTAATGTATTTTTGGTGTGTTTTTTTCAAACTCAATGAGATTGTTGTCCCTTGTTAATTTAACATTGTGTGTAAAATCAATGATTTAAAGGAAAACACATAAAGTCTTTTGCTAAACTCAAAAAAGATCCATTTATTCATGGTCAAAATAAAATAAAGAGGAAGTCAACGCTGGAAAAAGTCGTTGTCCAAGAAAATTGGGATCTTGTGGAGTCCATATAAGAGGGAGCACAATCTGGTCCAAGAATACCAGAGATCAACAGCACCAGCAGATGATCTAGATGTCCCCAGACTGTGGTCCTACAACAGCCTGCGTCTTCTGTCAGACCAGACTGAACCCAGGTCATCACTTTCTTCTCTTCCCTGCAGCCTTTCCTCCACGCTGCCCTGCAGCCTTCCCTGCAGCCTTCCCTGTAGCCTTCTTTTGAGGCTGTGGCTCTGGTGTTTCAGTTGTGGCAGGAGGAGGAGGAGGAGGAGGAGGAGGAGGAGGGGGGGCTGCCTCATGTAGTTGGGTGTTTTGTGTTAGCGTGCCCTGCAGCCCCTTATGGATTGTTTCCCCAAATAGTCGCTCACAAATGAGGCGCTGCTCCCAATCCATCTGAAGAAGCCTGCTGGCTAAGTAGCAGCCATAGGATTCTTCCGCTTCGGGGGGGGGCTCGTTAAAAAACGGGTGGCCTCTTGCATGAGGCGCAGGGATGCGTCCTGTGTGACCATCCCCTTCCTGGCCCTTTTTTTGGGAAGGTGGAGGGGAGGCACTTGGGATTGGGTCAGGCTCCTACTGGGCCCAGCCACCTCACTTGGCCCAGCCACCTCACTTGGCCCAGCCACCTCACTGGGAGCAGCCACCTCCTGCCTGACACTGGGCCCAGCCTCCTCCAGGATGATGGTGAATCCGGCCTCCTCCAGGCTGTCCATGGGCCCGGTCTCCTCCTGCCTGCCACTTTCCCCACATTCCTCCTGGATGGACTCATCCTGTGTATAAAAAAAGGACAATAGTTTTAGTTTCTTTTTTTGGGTTCATCAATGACACACAGTTTGCTTCTCATGACTAGCAAATTCAATGTGAATACATCTCTTTAATAAAAGAGTCTAATCAGACACCCTAATTATTTCAAGCAGGTGCCAAACATATTTAGCCACTACTGTCATTTGATATGTATACACAATTTTGAGTGCAAAATTATTTTAGACAATTATAACATCCAGTTAACATCATTAATATTAGTACAGTAAATATTTGTTAAAATAATTTACCTGACTCCAGATGGTCATATCCGGTTCATCCAGGATGGAAGACCCAGCTTGCTCCTCATCAGCCTCTGCTGGGGTGGAGGGAAGGGTGGAGGGAAGGGTGGAGGGAAGGGTTGAAAGTGATGCCCTGGCTTCATTCTGGTCATCAAGAAAACGGAGTTGATTGTAGTACCACAGCCTGGGTACATAAACATCATCTGCTGATGCTCCTGATCTCCTTGATTCCTGGATCTTCCTATGCTCCCTTTTATACATGTTCCTCAAGACCCCAATTTTCTTGAGCACTGTCTCCATTGTTGCTCCCGGGATGGTCGCCTGGACAAAGGACAGAAGTCTCTCCAGCGTTGACTTCCTCACATGCTTGGCATAATACTGAGGGTGTTTCACCTCCCACAAATTCCTCATCTCTCGATATTTTGAAATAAAAGCTGTAAGGAACTCTGGATCCTTAAATAGGGGATTCATTATATCTGGAAAGGAGAAAGTCACAAGACCAAAAACACTTATTATAGGTTTCTGCTAACCCCTCATCATCTTCTCCCTATGTAGGCCTCATCAATCTATCAAGCCATATAGGCCGCTTGCTACAAAGTCATGACCATAAACCCCCCCCCCAAAAAACCAAAGAAATTTAAAATTAAAATTACCTTCGTTTTGTAACGTCCTGGTCCACTATCACCTACGCACAGAACGTACGTACGACACGTGCGCAAGGCCCCTCTTTATACACTACGCATGTGTGAAACTCCGACTGCGTCGCCCGCCCCTGACGTTCGAAATTAACTCATGTTCTCCGCCCCCTAATTCGACGCACAGAACGTACGTACGACACGTGCGCAAGGCCCCTCTTTATACACTACGCATGTGTGAAACTCCGCCTGCGTCGCCCGCCCCTGACGTTCGAAATTAACTCATGTTCTCCGCCCCCTAATTCGACGCACAGAACGTACGTACGACACGTGCGCAAGGCCCCTCTTTATACACTACGCATGTGTGAAACTCCGCCTGCGTCGCCCGCCCCTGACGTTCGATTTTAACTCATGTTCTCCGCCCATTTTTAGTTACGGCGCGTAGTGGGGTAAATAATGGCGGAGACACCTGACATGTCCTCAGGTAGTGGAAAAAGCCCGGAGGCTGGAACGTCCACAAAATCTGTGAGGCCTAGATTTAAGGCCTCCAATATGAGTTTTAAAGAAATGGTGGAGATGGTGGCCATTCTTCACAAAGACGACTATGATGGGAAGTATGGGCCGTACGCACGGCCAAATTTGCGCAAGGCCAAAATAATGGCGAAGGTCGTGGACACTTTGCAGGCTTCTTTTGGGGTACAGCGCTCCCGAGATCAACTTCGCAAAAGATGGTCTGACCTGAAACTCTGGGAGCCGGATCAATATAGACGGATCCGGAAAGTGCTTAAAAAAAGTAAGTACTTGTCGTGTTTTTCTTTTGTGTTTATTACCTTGTATACTGCTCCATGTGCTTTTCCTTCCTATACGATTTTTTTGGGTTCATCGTTTCAAACGATCTTTTACAAAACCTCGTTACATATCTATAGATAGATCTATCTAAATATATATATAAAAAATATATATATATATTTTTATATATATATATATATATATATATATATATATATATATATTGATTTAGATATATATATATATCTAGATTTTTATATATATATATTTTATATATATATCTAACAAAAAAAATATAGATATAGATATATAGATAGATAGATATAGAAATGTAAAACATTCTTTTGGAATATTTTAAGTTATCTTTTTTTATTTACATTTAGTTAGATATTTATAGATTTTGTTCCAGATATAGAGAGAGAGAGAGAGAGAGATTAAAAGATTATTAACTTTATTTTGAGATATTGATATCTAGATATCTATCTATCCAATATGTCTTTATAATTTTAAATATTGAGGTAAAATAGGAACTCTACACAAACCACTTCACTACAAATGTTAGAAAATGACTATGTACTAAAATATCTGTGTGCTAAGTAGATTATTAATTTTTTGTTTCACATAGGGGAAAAATCACTCAGCCAAAAAGAAGACAGTCCACCCCAAGCCAAACATGATTGGGAAATCAGCCCAAGCCCCACTGAGGATGTGGAGGAAGGAGAGGTGGGCGACATGGGCACCCCACCAGGTGAGTGTCTGACACACCAGCTTACGGTAATCTATGCATGGCTGCCTTTTGTTTAATGTAATTTTTCTACTCTATTTTAGGGGATCTGGTTGTGCTTGATTCAAGCAACAGTGCCACCCCCGAGGATGTGGAGGAATTAGGCTACATGGGCACCCCACCAGGTCAGTGTCTGAGACAACAGCTTTATTATGGTAAGGTAAACTATGTATGTGTGCATATTTCTAAATACATTTTTTGGTTTCATTCCACTTTAGGTACACAAAGTGACTATTTCACTTCTGAAAGTGCCCAACGGCTAATTGGTCAAATAATGGCCTGGAATAAGGACATGGATGAAATGCGGAATCGGCTGGATCGTATGCAGCAGGAAATGAAGGACATGATTGATGTTTTGGGTCGAATCTAAATGCCCTTTTTGAAACCCCAAAACATCGATCATGTCCTTCATTTCCTGTTTTGCTGACCCCATTCTGGGCCTTCTCTTTATTTTTTTGGCTGAACATAAATGGCTGTTTAACCTAATTTTAAAAAGGAGGGCTGTTTCTTTAAAATACATTCCAAATCCACAAAAAAATAAAACTTGATTTTCAAAAAAACAACAACCAAAAAAAAAAAATAATATTTTTATTAAAAAAAAAAAAAAAAAAAATTGATATTAAAACCCCCAAAAAAAAAAAATTTGATTTTAAAAACCAAAAAAAAAAAAAAAAATTTGATTTTAAAAACCAAAAAAAAAAAAAAATTTGATTTTAAAAACCAAAAAAAATAAAAAAAATTGATTTTAAAAACCAAAAAAATAAAAAAATTGATTTTAAAAACCAAAAAAAATTAAAAAATTGATTTTAAAAACCCCAAAAAATTAAAAAATTGATTTTAAAAACCAAAAAAAATAAAAAAATTGATTTTAAAAACCAAAAAAAATTAAAAAATTGATTTGAAAAACCAAAAAAAATTAAAAAATTGATTTTAAAACAAAAAAGAAAAAAAAAAATTGATTTTAAAAAGCAAAAAAATAAAAAAAAATAAAAAAATTGATTTTAAAAAACGCCAAAAAGTAAAAAAACTTGATTTAAAAAAAAAAAAAAAAAAAAGCCTGTTTGCGAAAATCAAAAAGCCTAAAATATTTTTTTGTGGATTATGTCTAAATATTTAAATATAATTATATTTTTCGAAATTATTAAGATATCAGTATATTTTTGTCTATGAACATTTTATACTAAATGCAGAACTGAATGCATAACAACCATTAATAAAAACATCTCCTTGTAGGAATTAAATAAATGTGTGGTTTGTTATTTCAATGCTCAGTATCAGTTTGGTTATAATTGTCAAAAAGTTGTTTACAGTGGCAATGGAGTTTTTATTTAGACATTTAAAATGAAAATACAGTTGGCACTACAACTGCTCGACCATAACCTAGGAGAAAGCCCAAAAGAAAGGCAAGCAATAAATATAATTCAAGATTTCATCCATATTTTTTTTATTTTAAATAATTAAATATCATGGCCCATTGCAATGGCCCCCCTACCCATAAAATAATCAACATATTGCTGTCTAACTTGACGGGCACTTTGGGGGGCCAAGCCAGTACGGACATTATCCAGGTCCGTAAGGTTGGCATCTATAAGTCCGGCCTCAGGCCCAACTGTGCCTATATAATTCTGAGAATGTTTGTTTAAAAAGTTGTGCAGAATGCAGCACGATAAAATGATAAAATTAAGTTTGTATTCCGCCAAATTAATGGCTGTTTGAAACAGGCGGAACCGGCTGGCCAGAATTCCAAACGCATTCTCAACCACTCTTCTAGCTCTGGCCAGCCGGAAATTAAAAACCCTCCTCTCCGGGGTGAGGGTTCTTTGGGGGAATGGCCTCATAAGGTGCTTGCTCAGAGCGAAGGCTTCATCGGCAATGAAGACAAAGGGGAGTCCTTCCACATTATCCGCATCAGGTGGCAATCCCAGGCCACCACTCTGGAGACGCTGGCAGAACTCCGTCTGGGCAAATACTCCTCCATCCGACATCCGGCCATTCTTCCCCACGTCCACATATAAAAATTCATAGTGTGCAGACACCACCGCCATTAAAACAATACTGTGGAACCCTTTATAATTGAAATAGTATGACCCCGAATGGGGTGGTGGCACAATGTGGACATGTTTCCCATCTATAGCCCCTCCACAATTGGGAAAGTCCCAACGGCTGGCAAAATGGGATGCCACAGTCTGCCATTCCTGTGGCGTTGAAGGAAACTGGGGAATCAAACAAGAAAACCAAAATCAATTAATTTGGAAGCTAACATTGCAATAAAATTAGACAATTCAAAACATTATTCCCCAGCATCAGTATAACATTAAATAATTTAATTCTTCTGGAAAAACGAATATGGAAAGGCACACTTATCAGATTGCTCACCCCCTCTGATGGAACATTGATTACATTTTAGGGGGTTGGGAAATCTAGCTAATTGCTAATTAGCAGCACACTATTTGGAGTGAGTTTAGGTGGGGGGGGGGGGGGTTGGGAAATCTAGCTAATTGCTAATTAGCAGCACACTATTTGGAGTGAGTTTAGGTGGGGGGGGGGGGTTTGGAAATCTAGCTAATTGCTAATTAGCAGCACACTATTTGGAGTGAGTTTAGGTGGGGGGGGTTGGGAAATCTAGCTAATTGCTAATTATAAGCACACTAAATACACTCAAACAAAATACATTCAAAATGAGTAGACTAGGTAGATATGTTCCCATCACTGCATGCTGGGGAGGTTATTGAAGGAAAATATACATGCATGACAAAAAATAACAGGAAAAAAATCCAGCATGTGTGAGGATAAAAAGGGGACATTCACACTATATATTGCAATGATGGTAAGTAGTGTTTGAAGCAAGAAATACATTACATTATCAAAGATTACATAAAAGAACATGTGATGCTAATAAAAGCTAAATATCTTACCTTAATATAGTCCTTCTGCAGGACCTGGATGATGGCAGAACAGGTCTCTGGGATAATGATCCCCAGAGCCTGGGGGGAGATGCCTGTCGAGAACTTAAGGTCCTGCAGGCTTCTCCCTGTGGCCAAATACCGCAAGGTAGCGACCAGCCTCTGCTCCGGAGTGATGGCTTGCCTCATGCAGGTATCCTGCCTGCTGATATAGGGGGTCAGCAAAGCCACCAAACGGTCAAAAACAGGGTCCGTCATCCGGAGAAAGTTCCTGAAATCCTCAGGATTATTCTCACGGATCTCACGGAGCAATGGCATGTGACAGAACTGGTCACGCTGGAGCAACCAATTCTTGGTCCATGAACTCCTCCTCGCCCTGTTCATGGACTGGTCTTGGGCTGAAGAATAAACTACAGCACCAAACACATACAATGCACGAGCTCGACGACGAGTACGTACAGGTAACATGGTTTCAAAACGGTCGGCTGGTCAGAACGCACTAAACAGAACGCACTGAAGAACAGCAAGGCCTGTGAAGAACGACCTGAAAATCAGGAACGAACGGCCAATAAAACAAAGATTTCTCAATGCCAACTGACCAAACGCACTGAAAAGCAGATACAAACCTCACAAGCACAGACTGAACAACAGTTAAAACGAACTGAAAAATACGAGTCTCACAAGCGCGAATCGTCTCTCACCAAACTTCTACTAACACGAGATAAACACGAGATTAGCAGAAGGAGCCCAAAGGGTGTCGTACGGGCTATTGAACTTCCGTTTTATAGTCTCGTCGGACTTGGTGTACGTCACCGCGTACTAAGCTGTCGTACTTTTGTGTGGTCGTGTGTGTGCAAGTCCGTTCGTAAGAAAGTCTGCCGCAAGTCCGCCGAAGGTACGCCGGAAGTATGTCGGACAGGCTGTCCGACTTTTGTAGCTGAAAAGTCCGACCGTGTGTACGCGGCATTAGGCTCGGTTCACATATATGCAAATCTGATGCGTTTTTAACGGCATTTGATTTGCATAACATGTGAACCGGACTGGCTTGCAATTGAGTCAATTCACATATGTCCAGGGCAGCCCTGGTCTGTTTTTTAAAAGATTCCTGTGTGATTTTAGATTTGGTTCAGGTGCAAATTCAATTAAGAATTTGCATTTGAATTGCACCTGAACTGGTGAACAAAGCTGGACTCCTTTTAAAAACTGCAAACCGCAACCGAACATGTGCCTTAGACCCCATAAACACTATTAGATTTTCTGCAGAATTTTTTTGTCAGATTTACCAAAACCAGTGCAAGGGCCTGCCTGATGGCATTCAAATTGAAACTCTTAAGGTTTGACTTCATATTATATGGTTTTGGTAAATCTGAAGACACAAATCTGCAGAAAATCTAATAGTGTGTATGGGGCTTTACTGTGATGTAATTTCTCTTTCTTTTTGTAGGAGCTTCTTCATCCTCCCCTTGAAGACACAAATTGGGGCTAGGAAAGCCAATACTCATTCTGAACTCTCTAAACACCTCTATATCAAATCTGCCGCATCTTATTGTATTGCCAGAGCATTCTTCATACAATAAAGACATTTGAGTTTGGTCAGTTCAGCTATCTGATGAAGATAGTCCACAATGATGGTCCCGGCTATATTCAGGCCAGGCATCAAGGTCTCAGGAAGGAAAAGTCACTTTCACAATGAATAAACCTGCACAGCTGCTGCATATATGTGTATAGCTTCAGGAACAGTTTAACAAAACCCCATCAACACAGGTCCTAAGGTTTCCATCTTGTTAAAAAAAAAAGTGCAAATTTGATGGTGCATATATTGGTGTTAAATGTACTATTTAACCTGTTGACCTTGTTAGAAACTCAGATCTTCCCTGTGTCCCATGCACACTTCCTGTGTTATCTCAAAGGAGCATTTTGGACTATGGAATGATTGAAATTATGCAGGTTGCAATGGTAATCGGGAAGTAGAGAGGGTCTAGAAGTACAGAGAAGTCTACATGACGCGGACATAGACAGCAATAAAAGTATTTTTTTTAAAAGAATTTAAAGTGGTAGGGAAGTCTTTTTTTAAACTTGTACCTACAGGTAAGTCTATAATAGGGCTTCACTGTAGGTAGAGTGAATATCTCCCAAACTTGCACTATTTAAGAGATATTGAGGCTGCATGCAGCCGGTGATGCATGCGCTCTGAAGGGATGGCATACACGGAAGTGACATAATCGTGGTTTGGCCAATCAGAGGGCTGGAGCATGCAAACCTGAAACAAAGACCAGGTATAGATGGAAGCCCTATCAGCGGTGACAGTGTGCCAATGGAGGGCTTCGTTCTAAGGTAAGAATTTCATAATGTGCTAGTATGTGATGCATACTAGCACATTATGCCATTGTCTATCCTTTTTTCTTTTTTAAAGACTGCAGTTTACTACCGCTTTAAGGCTTCATGCACACAACTGAAAATGGCCAGATAGTGTACAATATGACCATTTCTTGGCCAGGAGTGAAAGGTGCAGTGTACAGCTACTACCAGTTAGCCTTCTACAAATTAATAGCAGATGGCTGCTGTACACATATACAATGGGGAAAATAATTATATGATCCCCTGCAGATTGTGTACGTTTGCCCACTTAAGAAAAAATGAAGGGTCTATAATTGTTATCATAGGTGTATTTTAAATGATAGAGACAGACTATCAACCAAAAATCCAGAAAAATTACATGATACAAATGTTATAAATTGAGTTGCGGTTAAGTGAGTAAAATAAGTATTTGATCACCTACCAACCAACAATAATTTTGGCTCCCACAGACTGGCTACAGTATGTGCTCATGTGGTACACAGATTAGTCCTGTCAATTTGGGAAGGTGCTCCTAACGACAACTCGTTATGTGTATAAAAGACACCTGACCACAGAATCTCTTTCATTCAAACCTCACCAATATGGGCAAGACCAAATAGCTGTCAAAGGACATCAGGGACAAGATTGTAGACCTGCACAAGGCGTGAATAGGCTACAAGACCATCAGCAAGAAGCTTGGTGAGAAGGAGACAACTGTTAGAGCGTTTTTTTTTGCAAACAGAAGAAATACAAATTAACCATCAATTGCCCTCGGTCTGGAGCTTCATGCAAGATTTTGCCTCATGGGGTAAGGATAATCACGAGAAAAATGAGGGATCAGCCCAGAACTACATGGGGGGTGAGCTTGTTAATGATCTTAAGGCAGTTGGGACCACAGTCACCAAACAAACCATTAGTAACACAATAGGCCACCATGGATTGAAATTTTACAGCGCCCGTAAGGTCCCCTCCTCATGAAGGCACATGAACAGGCCCATCTGAAGTTTGCTAATGAACACCTAAATGATTCAGAGAACGATTGGGAGAAAGTGCTGTGGTCAGATGAGATCAAAATTGAGCTCTTTAGCATTAACTCGGCTCGCCATGTTTGGAGGAAGAAAAATGTTGACTGTGACCCTAAGAACACCATCCCTACAGGCAAGCATGGAGGTGGAAACATTATGCTTTGGGGCTGCTTCTCTGCTAAAGGTACAGACCGCATTGAAGGGCCAATGGATGGGGCCATGCCTGTAAAATCTTGTCTGAGAACCTTCTTCCCTCAGCAAGAACACTGAAGATGGGTCATGGATGGGTCTTCCAACATGACAATGACCCAAAACATACCACCACGGCAACAAAGGAGTGGCTTAAGAAGAAGCACATTAAGGTCATGGAGTGGCCTAGCCAGTCTCCAGACCTTAATCCTACAAAAAATTTATGGAGGGAGCTGAAACTTCAAATTGCCGAGCGACAGCCAAGAAACCTTAAGGATTTAGAGAAAATCTGTAAAGAAGAGTGGACCAAAATCCCTCCTGAGATATGTGCAACCCTGGTAACCATCTACAGGAAACGTCTTACCTCTGTGTCAACAAGGGTTTCTCCACCAAGTACTAGGCAATGTTTTCCTTGGGGATCAATTATTTATTTTACTCAGTAAACTGCAACTCAATTTATGACATTCGTATCATGTGTATTTTCTGGATTTTTGGTTGATACGTTGTCTCTATCATTTAAAATACCAATTGATAAAAATGATAGACCCTTCATTTCTTTGTAAGTAGGCAAAATTACACAATTTGCAGGGGATCAAATAATTATTTTCCCCACTGTATATGCAAATCTGAGTGGCTGCATGCATACAGGGCCATATGCACCTCCCCAAACGCAGACTGTCTGAGTTCAATGAGGCACATTTGGCCCTGTCTGTAGCCATTTGGATTTGCGATTATTTGTGTTATATGCACTGAGTTGCCATCAGTTATTGGTTTGCACAGGCTGACTGGCAGCAGCTGTATGCTGCATCTGTCACTCCTGGTAGAGAAAATATGGCGGCATTGTACGCTATTTGGCCATTTTACAGCCATGTGCATTAATTGTTACTAACTGAAGTGGCAGAGTTTTACAGACAGAGAAACTACCTGGAGAAGTTGGGAATTATACTCACCAGTGATCCTGTGTCCATGAGCACCTTTGCTAGCTACCGACATCTTCGACCAGTCTTCTTCTGGGTTCTGATCTTCAGCCAATTTGATTGGTCGGGCTGGGATGACGCCACTCCTGTACATATGCTGGAACTAATCAATCTCGGCAGATATCAAAACTGTACACTGAGCTGTGCATGTGTACATTTCATCTGTTCACTGTCACGATTTTCATACGAAGGTTTTCATATATATAGGACTCATATCACATATTTATTATATTTTTTATTTTTTATTTGGACTTCGTTTGATGGTGCATCATTAGTCATTGAATTTACAGTATTCACACTATATATACAATTATATATACAATTACTTTCATGATTTTGCAACCTAGGTATTCCAGGTAGCTGACTGTGGTGACTGTGGTGACCAAACTCTGGTTTAAGCAGGCTACCGACTGATCTATCAAGAGTAGATTGTCTAAATAAGCTAGAATCGTTATACCCTGAGCCCTTAGTCTTACTAAAGGGGGAGCCAGAACCTTTGTAAACACTCGACGTGCAGTAGCTAGACCGAAAGGCAGAGCTACAAACTGAAAATTAAGATTTTCTATCTCGAAGCGTAGATATTTCTGGTGAGCGGGGAAATAGGTTCATGTAGATAAGCATCCTTGATGTCGATTGACGCTAGCAGTTCTCCACCTTGTAGAATGGAAACCACTGATCGGATTGACTCCATGCGAAAAGAGCGGATATTCAAAAACCGGTTTAGATCTTTGAGATCTAAAATGGGTCTGATATCCCCGTTTGGTTTGGTACCGTAAAAAGGTTTGAATAAAACCCTAGCCCTCGCTCTTCCAAGGGGACCACCGATATCATATTTTGAGACAAGAGATGATCCAAAGCCAGAAAGAGAAACTTATTTTTTTCTGGGTCTCTGGGAACGTTTGATCTGAGAAAAAGAGGAGACGAGAACTCTCGGAACTCTAGTCTGTACCCTAGAGATATTGAGGAAGCCACCCATTTGTCTTGACACTGTTCCTGGCCAAACCTTGAGAACTGCAGAAGTCTTCCCCCCATTCAAGCGAGTGGGGGTGCCCCTTCATAAGGAGAGTTTAGTATTTTGTTTAGTGGGTTTCCTCCCCCAGAGCTTCTTTTGACCCTGGGGTTGACCCTGAGGTTTACCTCTTGAATTTGACAGTGGAAGCCGTCGAGACGGCCTGGAGGCAAATGCTCCTGGCACTGGAGAAGAAGCTTGTTTAAAACAAAAACGCTTAAACTTCTTCTTAACTGGTAAAAGGGAACTTTTTCCATTAGAAATTCTTTGGATGTATTTATCCAGATCGTCTCTAAACAACCGTTCACCATAAAATGGAAAACTAGCCAAGAGCTTCGGCTGACCAATTTTTCAACCATAGAACTCTACGCACATGTACCAGCCCGAGCATAAGAGGCTTGGAGAATAGAATCTTTCATAGCGTCTACTGTAAAACATAACGCCTCTGATATCCCGGCCAAATCTTGGACCTGCTGATTAGGAATAATCTTGAGCACCTCTTTAAACTGGTCTTTTAAGGACTGACATACCCCGATCGCTGCCAGCGCAGGCTGAACCACTGACCCTTCTAGAGAAATATTGTTTTTAAATAGGAATTCCAACTTCTTATCTGTTGGATCCTTCAGCATTTGAGCATTGTCTACAGGACAAGTTAAGTTTTTGTTCACAGAGGATATAGCAGTGTCAATTTCTGGAATCCCCCATTTCTTATTAAACTCTTTCTCCATAGGATAAAGTGATGAAAACTTTTTTGGAAGAAAAAAATGTTTATCTGGGTACTCCCACTCAGAATACATAAGCTTTTTCATTAATGAATGGATAGGAAAAGCATGTATAGGCTGGGGAGGCTTTAGTGAACCCAAACAAGAAGTGGGCTCATTGACTGACTCTGTTACTGGCAGCAAAAATGTGGAGCGAACCAATTCAGTAAGAGATTGTACCAACAACCTTTCTTGTGAACCCGATCCTTCCATATTAGACTCTTCAGAAGACCAGTCATCAGCCTCTTCCTGGTCCCCTGAGAGAAAAGCATCATTTCTTGCCCCCTGTTCCTCAGTTTGAAGGTCCTGGGTAATGGACGGGGACCTATTACGCTTAGTCCCACACTGGGATGGGATTAAAGCATCAATTTTTTGATCTGAGCCTAAAATAGTTGAGGAAAAAACCTCTTCAGTAATATATACAGGGGCTGCAGTGCTAAAAGCAGCTGCAACACCTGACGTCCCTGATGGCTCACTCTGACCAGCCATATCACTTTCAGGGGAGGATGCCATCTTTTTTTCGATGGTTTTAGGCTTCCTAGTGGCTGTAGAAGTCTTTCTAGAGCCCTTTTTTGAGGTGTTTTTACCCCCCCTTCTGACTATAGCCCGATGCACAAAGCAGAAGGAACGCATCCACTGCTTGAGCAATAGTCCAGCCCTGCCGCTGCTATTAATGCTCAGCCTGATGCAATAGTAAATGTGTCAAAAGGAATGCCTGTGTCACCAAATGTCTTTCATGCCCCTCCTGCTCTTGTGTCCCTCCGTCAGCTTGCAGCAGTAAAAATGGTGCTTTAAAACACACATTCCCGTGCTGGACGTTAGAGGACGCCAACCGCGCGCTAAACCCCGCCCCCCTCCATCGCCTTCGGACCCCTCTTTTTTAAAAAACAGCTTTCCCGCGCCTCTGATCCTATGGGATCACTCTGAGAGGGGGATAAAAATGGCGAGGAGAGAGCCTGGAAGCCGCCGAGTGGGGCGACGTGCCGATCGTTTTTTTTTTTTTTTCCGTTTTTCTCCTGACGCTCTTCCTCATGAAGAAGGGGAGAATACAGCACAGGTGGGGGGTGTCTGGTGAGGAGGAACCCCCCCCCAGACTTAGCGGAGGTCTGCTGCTGGCTGAAGAGAAAGGAAGCCTGCTGTTTCGGACACATTGTGATCTTTTGAGCAAAGCATGAGAAGGTATGTGCTCCATACAGCCCCCAGTGGTGACACATAGGCATGACAACATTTACTAACTTAAAGGAGACATTCATAAGAAAATTCTAAAATTTTTTAGAAAATTCCACTTACTTTTCCCGCAGCCGGGGTTTCTGTGGTAAAACCAACAGATCCTCGAGGAAACCCACAATCCTGGGCCCGTAATAGCACCTCCGCCAGTAAAACTTGGCCGTAATACCAAAAGTACTGGATCCCGGGGTCCAGCTCTCTAAACAGAGAAGCGTTTACAGGCAAAACCTTGTTTCTTCGGACAGGAGGCCCAGGTACCATTCAATTCAGCCTAAAAGACACTTTGAATGGATCCGGCTGCATAGCTAGCCCCAGCAAGGATTGCTCCTGTGGAGCTCAGCACAGCACATGTTCACTCGTGACCAACACCTTAGACACTGGGGGAAAAACTGAGGTACTCCCAGTAGTGAGAGGGGTTATATAGGGAGTGGACTTCTTGTCTTAGGGTGTGCCAGTGTCCATCACCTGAGGATGGCCTGAAGGTAGCCTATAACCCACATAGTAACTACTATGGCTCTGTGTCCCGTGATGTACGTTAAGAAAAGACATTTCTAAAAAATGCTTTGTTTTAGTAGAATTAGAATTAAGGCTTTATAAAGCAGTTAAAATATACCCAAAAAAATACCAAGAAAATCTTTAAATGTCTTACACGGAGGTGGCTTAGTCAAACAATTGATGGATAATTGCTGTATGTGCCGATTGCATATATCTTTGTTCCTCAAAAGCAACTTTACAGTTTCACAGAAGGTCCCTGAACAGCTCACAATCTCACAATACAGTATGTTCTCAAACCTTTCTAGTCATCACAATATCTCAGCTGCATTGGTGAAGGTGAAAGAAATCGTTATGCCTAGCTTTGTACAGAAATCCAAAACATTTATTTCATTTACCTCTGCCGTAGACTCAGAGCAAGGCCATGTGTCATTACATTTCCAGCGTCATCATCCATTGTCCACAGCAACATAAACAATGACATGCTGGAGGCAGCTGTGTGCTCTGAGTAGAACAGACTGTTCAATACACATAATATTTTCTGCCATGTAGAAAACAGTCTTTTATGGAACCTTTTTATGTATGTTCATTAATGTTCACCTGTATTCTAGGTCATTAGAGTGCATTGATTAAAGGCGTTTTCTTTTCTGATCAATCTCTTTCAATAGGAATAATTAAGATCATCTATAGTCAACAACCCATTCAACTGATATGACACACATGGAAAAGTGGATTACAATCAATATTTAAAGCGGTGTTCCGCCCCCAAAAAGAATTAAAAGCCAGCAGCTACACATACTGCAGCTGCCGGCTTTTAACAAAAGGACACTTACCTGTCCTGGAGTCCAGCGATGTCGGCACCACAGCTGATGTTTCCATTCCTGCCATTGCGGGTAAGGGGACCCGGCAGTGAAGCCTTACGGCTTCACGTCAGGAACCCTACTGCGCATGCCTGAGGACCCACTCCTCTCTCCTACTGGCCCAACGACAGGGAGAGGAGGAGGATGGAGCCCCGCGGCGATGTCACGGGCCGCAGCACGGACTCTTGGAAAAGGGTGCAGGTATCCTGTCCGCCCTCCCCCCCGAAGGGTGCCAATTGTGACACCAGAGGGGGGACAAATGAGCAATAGTTCCACATTTGGGTGGAACTCCGCTTTAAAGAATATTTTTGGGCATTAGAATGTTACACATAGTTACGTTGGACCAGCTTGGACCAGTGTAACTATGTGTAGCGCTACCCCCAAAGGAGCCACTTGGTGAATTTGTATTCTCTCTCTGCCTCAACTCCAAGAATGACCTCAGCCCCTCTGGCACACCTGGTCAAATAAAATTACTACAAACAGATTTAAGGGAGACACGTGGAAAATACTGTTATCCTGGCTGTGGATTATCACCAAAAACAGACACACACCTGGTAGTGTTAAACAAATTGAATATATTATTACGGTTTAAAGCATATGGTGGCCTACAACACCGTTAAACCTTTCTGCAAAGAATTAGTACATTAGAAAAGACAACCTTCAATACTTAGCAACTGTAAATTTAGAAAAGGGCAGTAATCTATATGCCCATAACACAGACACTGAGAGGGAGGAGAGAAGATTTGTCAACTTCTCAGCTCCTTCTGGGCCACAAGCACCATTGAGGTAACACAAAAAGAAGAAATGGGTTAACAGGTAAAGTAAGAACAATTCTGTAAGGGGCTCCTGGGTTGAAGAGTACTAGTATCTTCTGCTAGCAAACGTTGGGGCCCTTTGAAAAGAACGTTTTACAAGCAAAGTGAGACAGTAATCCTCTAGGGAATCCCATTAGGTAGTGGTTGGTAGAAACAAAATGGCTAAAAGTGGTAACTCCAAACAAGCATCCTCTGACACTAGAAAAGGGAATAGGTGTCTGTATGTAGTGTCTGTACTTTGTTAAGAAGGATGTATTGGGTTTTCACCCGCTCACCAATCCTCTGTACGATGACACGATGGAAATTCCAAATGCTGGTTCAGGCTCCTAGCAATGTTGTAAGGCACTGGATCACCTCCTGTCACCTACTGTCGGCCGATCGGGATGGCTGGTAGCTAAACTGGCAAGGTGATCGGACAGTGGCCGACTAAACACCTGGATGGATATTTGCGATCCCTGAAGTGGTGTGGATTGTCTCTGCTGGGCGGCATTGGGTTGCTGAGCAGGCTGCCTGGGCTGAACGGTGGTGAACCGTGTAGTTGTCACTGTTCCTGGCTCCCCTCAGCCTCCTGTCAGCACTCCCACAGTAGTCTCAGGAAAAGCGTAGCTAGCAGGTGCCGCTAGACAGTGTGGCTCTCTCGTCTTCTTTCAGATGGAGTTTCACCACACAGTCCTGTCACCTCTCCTCCACTCTCTCTTCTTCTGCTGACAGCTCTCTCTCTGTAGTGCTCTGTGGAAAATCGGTCTCTCTCTTTCAATCGGTCTCTCTTTCTTAATCACCTCAGCACTTCTCTCTCTTCAGTCTCCTGTCAGCACTCTTTCTGTAGTGCTGTGTGGAAATCCTGTATCTCTCTCTTTCAATCACCTCAATATTTCCCTCTCTTCAGTCTCCTGTCAGCACTCTCTCTGTAGTGCTGTGTGGAAAACCTGTCTCTCTCTTTCAATCACCTCAGCACTTTCCTCTCTTCCATCACCTAAGCACTTCCCGAAAAACCCTTTTCCCAGTGTGCTCTGTGTCTCTGGGTTTTCTGGAAGGACAAGTCAGCATCTCTCTGTCTCCATCTTGTGGCCAAAAGGAGAAATTCCATTAAAACATGCCTGCCACATATGCATATATCATACCTGGCTTATTCTCCCGAAAAGTGGAAATCACTGAAGTGTGCACCACTACTCCAATGATATACATTTGCTTCCAGGTCCCACGACAAACCCGAGCAGATTCTCTCCTGCATTATGAACACAGGAATCGGCCAATGGGCATCATTCTGAATGAATGAAAAGTGTTCTCTGTTTGGACGAAAAGGGGCGGTGACATCATGCTCTCAATTTCACTTTGTATTCATTCAGAAAATGCAAAACTGGACCAATATAATTATGTAAAAATTGCCAGCTTTAAAATATTGCAGCTTGCCTGTACTTAGATGTAGTAAATGCATTCGTTTTGTTTTCAGGGTAAGAACATTTTTGGCAAGTACAGAAAATATCTGTGGATCTTACCCAAAATGCAATGTACTTGTCACTGCCTGCATCTGTAAGTCATCAAAGAGTTATCTTTTCAGCCTGAAACATGTTACAGCTGGATGGTATTGCTCTTCTGTAAACCCAATAGCAGGTGCTGGTAGACATACATTTTGTGTGCTGTCTTACTCAGTCTCTTAGATAAGTCAACATGTACTTTGCTGTAGTTTTGTATTTGTTTCTTCTATAGCCACAGCAATGTTTTGTGAGCTTTGTTAGGTCTTTTATGTTAAAGAGAATGTAGGTGTATCATTGAAACCTGTAGCACCCTCCTAGCGTAGGATGCTCAGTAAATTTAGTTTTTGGCTCCTTCTCTAATCAAGGGAGCAGTGATTGTCTGTTCTGGCCTGTTCAGGGTTTCACAGGCTGGGAGTTTGATTGCTTCCCCTGCCACTGGAACAAGCTTCCAGAGCTTAGTGAGGGAGATGCAAATAACAAGCCTGAATATTTATCATGCTCCAGCCACTCCCTGGAGAGGATTGTCCACAAGGGGGCCTTAAAAGGTGATAAAAAGATTGAAGCACTGGAGGGCTGGGTTCTCTCTCCTCAGGACAGTTTGAAAGCTTGAGAGGGGCTGCAGCCCTGAGTCAACCCTTGGACTTTGTAGCTGTCCTAGGGGCCTCAGCGGTGTTAGGGCGGGGGGTCTGGAAGGATCTTGCTAGAAGCTCATTGCAGGACCTCACCACAAGGAATCAGGTCTGGAGAAGTACCATCTCACTCGCTCTTCTTGCTCTGAAGGAAGCTGGAAGGTGGCAGCTGTCCTGGGGACTTGTGAGTAAAGACCCTAGATTGATCTCTGTGATTGTGCAGTGACTGTGCAGAGTTCTCAAATACATTGGCTGCCAGTAATTGTGCCTAAATGCAAGGTAACCAGATGCCAAAGAAACTTGACTCATGTTCTTTAGACTGTTCAAGATTCTCATTTACTTAAAGAGAAGATTGCTTTCTAATTGGTATATGCTAATCCTTTTGGAGTATCCCATGACCCTCTCCTGTTAAAGTTTCTTCAAGCAACGAATCTTAGAAAGACATCCCCTGGCCTATACTGTGTTACTGAAGCCGATGTGAATGGACTGGTACTTGTGGTGGTGGTCAGCTTCAGTACTTTTGGAAGAAACTAGTTATTACCAGCGATCCCTATGGGGGTAGCATGAGAAACCTAGGAGAGGAATACTCTGCAGATATACAAAAAAAAAATACAGCTTAACCCCTTTAGTAAGATATTTGTTGAAAAGAGGTTTTATGGTTTGAAGCATCCTGTAACCTTGTCCATTAGATTAGAGTTATCCAAACTATACTATAGTACTGTGGCAAACAATTAGAATTCCTTACTGGGATGCAAATATAATATTTATTATGCATAACAAAAGCAAGTTCTTTTAAGCTATATCCCTTCAAATACCATGTTTTGCAACTGCAAACTTGATCTTGAAAATTATATAATAATATTATTAATAATAATTAATGTATAAACAGCCAGAAATCACCTACTATGTGCAGAAATTTGAAACAGGCCTTTGTGATAAGGCAAAAAGTTTTTTAACTGGCTTTTTTAGCATTATATTATTTTAGTATATTTTCCATGTTCTGACAACAATGCTAAGAATATCTAACTAAAATAAACCTGTAATAACAAAAACGTAACAAACCAGTTTTCGCACTGGGCACCATATTGTGTTGGCCACAAATCCTAAGCCTCCTTAAACAATACGTTTTTGACATTTACTGTTAATGTCAAATGCCGATCTTACCTCTATGTGTTTGCTGCATGTTCCTATTGGCCTTTCACTGTAGTGGGTAACAATTCTAATAAAAATGAACATGTAGCAGGGATGGGGCCAGCATTACACACTACTAGGGAAGTGTTGACACTTGCAATTTACAGCAGCCCATTTTTTAAGGCAGCTGAAGTGTGGTTGCCGGACCACCACTCAAAGAGGAGATGGCAGTATAATGCAGCAACCTGGATGCACCTGACAGAACTGCTATAGAATATAAACTGCAGATACATTTGATGGATTATATGTATTTCTGGTTCCTCCTCTAAATGATCTCAAGATAAGTACATAGGTTGGCTGGACGTTTGAAGAAACTGTTTGGAGTGTGAGTTGATTTGACTTCCACGAGCACAGTATGTTTCACATTATCACATGGAGTGAGAGGAGCATGACTGTACTGTGCTTGAAATTAAAAGTCAATTCTAATGCCGAGTACACACGAGCGGACTTTCCGGCATACTTGGTCCGCCGCTGACTTTTTTTTCCCAAAAGTCCGCCGGACCTAGAAATGAAGCATGTTTCAAATCTTTCCGTCGTAAGTCCCCCGGGCTCAGTTCCTGACAGAAAGCCCGTTCGTGTGTATGCTGGTCCAACAGGCCAGATACGACGTAAGGGCAGGGTATTGCATCTCGCGCTCGCTGCAATAGGAAAAACAAATTTTCCTATTGTGGCGAGCACAGGGCATACCAGACCCTTAGGTCTGGTATGGATTTTAAGGGGAACATCGGAAGAAGAGAAGTGGGAAGAAGCCAAGAAGCCAGAAGCCAGAAGTCCGGGCCCCCGCTAGCAAAAGAGCGGCATGAAGATAGCGGAGGAGCCGGCAGAAGAACTGGAACACTGGGAGCAGAGGTCGAACACCGGGAGAAGAGGCCAGAGAGAGCGGAGAAGAACCAACCGGACGGCGGGAAAAGAGGAACCGGAGGGACCCCCGAAGCCGGAAGAAGACCCTCCCGGAGCTGTCTAATAAATTACTTTACAAACCTGTGTAGTTTGTTTTATTATTGACACTTTTTCCCTAGGTAAATGGGTAGGGGTACCATGTACCCCATGCTCATTCACATAGGGTGGGGGGCCGGGATCTGGGGGCCCTCTTATTATAGGGGGCTCCCGGATTCCGATAAGACCCCTGCCCGCAGACCCCGACAACCATAGGCCAGGGTTGTCGGGAAGAGGCCCTTGTGGGACTTTAAATGAGATGGATGACTTTGTGGAGGCAAGTTTGAATAAATGCGAATTTTTATTAGTAAACACATTAAATGCGATAAGATATGGCAATGGTTAAAAGCCACATGTACAGTAAATATGCCGATTCGTGTCGAATCCACCCACACAAGGCATACAGGTGCGGCATGGGTGAAAAATGACATGGGTATAGTAATTCAAAACAATTCATTGTTACATTGCATAGGATAGGCTCATATAAGTACACATCACATAAAAAACAGCACTAGCAGCAAGAATGTGAATATAAAAAATATATAAAATATAGGACCATAATAGATAAATGTAGGAATGTCAAAATTGATAATCTGCTGCAGACCAGGGTTGATATGTCCATTACAGGCATAAATCAGCATCACGTGTATCTGACGCGTTTCGTGTAGAGACACTCTTCAGGGGCGGATGCTCAGGTATGTCTGCAGAGTATAAAAAATGAATAATATTAGTCTATTTAAGATAGGTAATATAAAGGAAAGGCAAGTTTGCCCATCCTAAATACTCACAAAAAAGTCCAATGCGGTGGGGTGCCGCGCTGCCGACACTGGAGTAGCGCAATGGTGCTGTGTGATAGCAGGGATACCACATTACTGTACCCCGAAATGCAAGATCCCGGGTAAGGTGACATTGCCACCCACATTGTCATTCATTAGGTCCACACACATTCCTTCACGCCACTTTTGTTTTTTTCGCATTTTGTTTGTTTTTCCACCCTCTGCCCCATCTTTTCCTCTTTCTCACCACCTTATATTCTTACATTCCTTCTTTGTCATGTCAGCTCACCATCACATTGTCCACTTAACTCACATTCAATTCTTTTTTACATATATTTTTTATTCAGTTTTTGTTCACTCATTAACACAGTCCCATGTACACTTTTTTCAGATCACTCCAGGTTACCATTTTGGGTTACCCTGGTCTTTCACCCACGCACCAGCCTTTGTGTCATGGACCATCGGGAGGTACTGCTATGGGCACCCTGTTGCACACGGCCATGAGTACCTCAGCTCCCGGGGAAGACTACTTTGGGGACCCTGATTGCATTAGCGCAGCACCCCACCGCATTGGACTTTTTTGTGAGTATTTAGGATGGGCAAACTTGCCTTTCCTTTATATTACCTATCCTAACTAGACTAATATTATTCATTTTTTATACTCTGGAGACATACCTGAGCATCCGCCCCTGAAGAGTGTCTCTACACGAAACGCGTCGGACACAAGTGATGCTGATTTATATCTGTAATGGACATATCAACCCTGGTCTGCAGCAGATTATCAATTTTGACATTCCTACATTTATCTATTATGGTCCTATATTTTATATATTTTTTATATTCACATTCTTGCTGCTAGTGCTGTTTTTTATGTGATATATACTTATATGAGCCTATCCTATACAATGTAACAATGAATTGTTTTGAATTACTATACCCTTGTAATTTTTCACCCACGCCGCACCTGTATGCCTTGTGTGGGTGGATTCGACACAAATCGGCATATTTACTGTACATGTGGCTTTTAACCATTGCCATATCTTATCGCATTTAATGTGTTTACTAATAAAAATTTGCATTTATTCAAACTTGCCTCCACAAAGTCATCCATCTCATTTAAAGTCCCATTTTCCCTTCTTTTTCCATATACTATAGGAATGGAGGCATACCGCCTATGTGCCTCATTTAAAGTCCCACCTTTCCCCTCCATTTTTTATACAGTAATCAGTGGCTATTTTTAGCTCTGATCGCTGTATAAATGTCAAAAGTGTCTGATCTGTCCGCCTCAATGTCGCAGTCCCAATAAAAATCGCAGATCACCACCATTACTAGTATAAAAATAAATAAAAACAACTCAGCGCTGACACAAGAACAATAAAAAATAAATGCAAGCAAGCACGAAGGCAAATTCAACAAAAAACCTCAAAGATCATATAAATAATAAAGGTGCTGCGCAGATAAATTGTCCATTCGATAATAAAACAATAAAATAAAATAAAATAAAAATGGGAGATGAGATGAGATCACCAGTGGGTGGTCAAAACGCCTAAGATAGGATCAGAGGTGACTAAAAATCCCTTCATCATATATGGATGGTCCCTCACCTGCAATCTTCGACCTGAAACAGGTCACACAGCATATAAACCAATCAGGTAAGCTGAAGAACGGGCGATAATGACTTCTCATATGCTGCTCCCACTCTCATCATATGGCATATAGAAATGAAGCATAAACAATATAGTGCTCTCCGTTTCTAAACTTTATTGCTAAAATGGAAAAAACTTGTGCACTCACATTACAAAGCACTCAGATCCGAGTGCCGGCTGGGTGGCGTGTGATCGTACACTGGCTGACAGCTGCGGGTAACGTCATGCGCTCCTGGCCCCCGTACGCGTTACGTCCTGTGGGCGGGACTTCATCAGCGTGGGGCGGGACACGCAATCGACGGCCCGCATAGTTGATATATAATGGCATGGTAATCAATGCTCCAATCACAGCACTGATCCACTTATCCAGAGGACGCGAGCCCGCACGTCACTCCGGTTACACCCATTGTATTAAAAAGTTTAAACCGCACAGCCTCTCACAAGGTAAAAGGGCAGTAAAAAACAAAACTATTACATCCCAGATATACAATACTTGTAAGGCTATGAAGGGATTACAGCTCAAAAGTATCTCTGGGATGAAAGAAACCACCCTTGGATAAGAGAGAAGATTCGGGCTGGTTAAACATCCCTTACTTAAAGGGAAAGTGTAAGCAATTAAATTGCGCAAAAATCGCTAAAAATCGCATACACAAATTAAAGGTATAATTGATAAAAGAAATATGACAATCGCGCCACGGGTGTCCCCAAGATACGATCACACTTACATATCCCATGAAATAAAATATACACAAATGAATATTACAAAAAACTAATAAAAAATCATCTATTGGAAATAAAGCAATTTAAATCGAAATCCACGTTCATACCTGCTGGAGATAAGACCTTGGTCTCATAGATCCAGAAGGATTCTCTACGGCTAAGTTGTCGGATATAGTGACCACCTCTCCAGTGACGAGGGACCTTTTCGATCCCCCAAAATTTGAGACATTTGGGGTCTCTATTATGGCATAGGCGAAAATGCCTGGACACACTGTGGGTTTTTACCCCCCGTTTGATGTTACTAATATGTTCGCCAACCCTAACGTGTAAAGCCCTTGAGGTGCGGCCCACATACTGGAGTCCACAATCGCACTCCAGCATGTAGACCACCCCCACCGACGAACAAGTAATAAGACCTTCAATTAGGTATTTTTTCTGCGTGCTGTTTGAAACAAACTCTTTACGCCTTTTAATATTCTTGCTGGCCTTCCTACAAGTAGCACACTTACCACAAGCATAAAAGCCAGAAAGAAAACCAAACATCCTATTAATTCCTGTTTTAGGTGGGTCAATAACTCCCGGGGCCAATCGGTCACGTAAAGATGAAGCTTTACGATATATAAACCGTGGACGCTCCGGCAGTACAGAACCCAGGGTACGGTCACCTTTAACCACTTGCCGACCGCCTAACGCAGATATACTGCGGCAGAGCGGCACGGGCAGGCAAAATCACGTACCTGTACGTGATCTGCCTCCCGCGGGCGGGGGGTCCGATCGGACCCCCCCCCGGTGCCATCGGCGGTCGGCATCTGACTGGGAGCGTCGGGAGGCGAGGGGGAGACCATCCGATCGTGGCCCCCCCCTCGCGATCGCTCCCAGCCAATGGAAATGCTCCTCTGCCTGTGTGTCGTTTCACACAGGCAGAGGATGTGATGTCATCTCTCCTCGGTCTGGCAGTTTCCGTTCCAGCGCCGAGGGGAGATGACAAGTGAGTGCACAACACACACACACACACAGTAGAACATGCCAGGCATACTTTACACCCCCGATCCCCCCCCGATCGCCCCCCGATCCCCCCCCAATCACCCCCCCCCCCCCTGTCACAAACTGACATTAGCAGTATTTTTTTTTTTTTTTTTTTTCTGATTACTGCATAGTGTCAGTTTGTGACAGTTAGTGTTAGGGCAGTGAGTATTACCCCCCTTTAGGTCTAGGATACCCCCCTAACCCCCCCTAATAAAGTTTTAACCCCTTGATCACCCCCTGTCACCAGTGTCGCTAAGCGATCATTTTTCTGATCGCTGTATTAGTGTCGCTGGTGACGGTAGTTAGGAACGTAAATATTTAGGTTCGCCGTCAGTGTTTTATAGCGTCAGGGACCCCCCTATACTACCTAATAAATGTTTTAACCCCTTGATTGCCCCCTAGTTAACCCTTTCACCACTGATCACTGTATAACCGTTACGGTTGACGCTGGTTAGTTCGTTTATTTTTTATAGTGTCAGGACACCCGCCGTTTATTACCGAATAAAGGTTTAGCCCCCCGATCGCCCGGCGGTAATATGCGTCGCCCCAGGCAGCGTCAAATTAGCGCCAGTACCGCGAACACCCACGCACGCAGCATATGCCTCCCTTAGTGGTATAGTATCTGATCGGATCAATATCTGATCCGATCAAATCTATACTAGCGTCCCCAGCAGTTTAGGGTTCCCGAAAACGCAGTGTTAGCAGGATCAGCCCAGATACCCGCTAGCACCTGCGTTTTGCCCCTCCGCCCAGCCCAGCCCACCCAAGTGCAGTATCGATCGATCACTGTCACTTACAAAACACTAAACGCATAACTGCAGCGTTCGCAGAGTCAGGCCTGATCCCTGCGATCGCTAACAGTTTTTTTGGTAGCGTTTTGGTGAACTGGCAAGCACCAGCCCCAGGCAGCGTCAGGTTAGCGCCAGTACCGCTAACACCCACGCACGCACCGTATACCTCCCTTAGTGGTATAGTATCTGATCGGATCAATATCTGATCCGATCAAATCTATACTAGCGTCCCCAGCAGTTTAGGGTTCCCAAAAACGCAGTGTTAGCGGGATCAGCCCAGATACCTGCTAGCACCTGCGTTTTGCCCCTCCGCCCGGCCCAGCCCAGCCCACCCAAGTGCAGTATCGATCGATCACTGTCACTTACAAAACACTAAACGCATAACTGCAGCGTTCGCAGAGTCAGGCCTGATCCCTGCGATCGCTAACAGTTTTTTTGGTAGCGTTTTGGTGAACTGGCAAGCACCAGCCCCAGGCAGCGTCAGATTAGCGCCAGTACCGCTAACACCCACGCACGCACTGTACACCACCCTTAGTGGTATAGTATCTGATCGGATCAATATCTGATCCGATTAGATCTATACTAGTGTCCCCAGCAGTTTAGGGTTCCCAAAAACGCAGTGTTAGCGGGATCAGCCCAGATACCTGCTAGCACCTGCGTTTTGCCCCTCCGCCCAGCCCGGCCCAGCCCACCCAAGTGCAGTATCGATCGATCACTGTCACTTACAAAATACTAAACGCATAACTGCAGCGTTCGCAGAGTCAGGCCTGATCCCTGCGATCGCTAACAGTTTTTTTGGTAGCGTTTTGGTGAACTGGCAAGCGCCAGCGGCCTAGTACACCCCGGTCGTAGTCAAACCAGCACTGCAGTAACACGTGGTGACGTGGCGAGTCCCATAAGTGCAGTTCAAGCTGGTGAGGTGGCAAGCACAAGTAGTGTCCCGCTGCCACCAAAAAGACAAACACAGGCCCGTCGTGCCCATAGTGCCCTTCCTGCTGCATTCGCCAATCCTAATTGGGAACCCACCGCTTCTGCAGCGCCCGTACTTCCCCATTCACATCCCCAACCAAATGCAGTCGGCTGCATGAGAGGCATTTTTATGTCCTCCCGAGTACCCCTACCCAGCGAACCCCCCAAAAAAAGATGTTGTGTCTGCAGCAAGCGCGGATATAGGCGTGACACCCGCTATTATTGTCCCTCCTGTCCTGACAATCCTGGTCTTTGCATTGGTGAATGTTTTGAACGCTACCATGCACTAGTTGACTATTAGCGTAGGGTACAGCATTGCACAGACTAGGCGCACTTTCACAGGGTCTCCCAAGATGCCATCGCATTTTGAGAGACCCGAACCTGGAACCGGTTACCGTTATAAAAGTTAGTTACAAAAAAAGTGTAAAAAAAAAAAAAATATATGAAATAAAAAAAATAGTTGTTGTTTTATTGTTCTCTCTCTCTCTATTCTCTCTCTCTATTGTTCTGCTCTTTTTTACTGTATTCTATTCTGCAATGTTTTATTGTTATTGTTATTGTTATTGATTGTTATTGTTATTGTTATTGTTATTGATTGTTATTGTTATTGTTATTATGTTTTATCATGTTTGTTTTTCAGGTGTGTAATTATTTACACTTTACTGTGCTTTATTGTTAACCATTGTTAACCATTTTTTTGTCTTCAGGTACGCCATTCACGACTTTGAGTGGTTATACCAGAATGATGCCTGCAGCTTTAGGTATCATCTTGGTATCATTCTTTTCAGCCAGCGGTCGGCTTTCATGTAAAAGCAATCCTAGTGGCTAATTAGCCTCTAGACTGTTTTTACAAGCAGTGGGAGGGAATGCCCCCCCCCCCCCCAACATCTTCCGTGTTTTTCTCTGGCTCTCCTGTCTCAACAGGGAACCTGAAAATGCAGCCGGTGATTCAGCCAGCTGACCATAGAGCTGATCAGAGACCAGAGTGGCTCCAAACATCTCTATGACCTAAGAAACCGGAAGCTACGAGCATTTTATGACGTAGATTTCGCCGGATGTAAACAGCGCCATTGGGAAATTGGGAAAGCATTTTATCACACCGATCTTGGTGTGATCAGATGCTTTGAGGGCAGAGGAGAAATCTAGGGTCTAATAGACCCCAATTTTTGCAAAAAAGAGTACCTGTCACTACCTATTGCTATCATAGGGGATATTTATATTCCCTGAGATAACAATAAAAATGATTTAAAAAAAAAAAAATGAAAGGAACAGTTTAAAAATAAGATAAAAAAATAATAATAATAAAGAAAAAAAAAAAAAAAAAAAAAAAAGCACCCCTGTCCCCCCTGCTCTCGCGCTAAGGTGAACGCAAGCGTTGGTCTGGCGTCAAATGTAAACAGCAATTGCACCATGCATGTGAGGTATCGCCGCGAAGGTCAGATCGAGGGCAGTAAGTTTAGCAGTAGACCTCCTCTGTAAATCTAAAGTGGTAACCTGTAAAGGCTTTTAAAGGCTTTTAAAAATGTATTTAGTTTGTCGCCACTGCACGTTTGTGCGCAATTTTAAAGCATGTCATGTTTGGTATCCATGTACTCGGCCTAAGATCATCTTTTTTATCTCATCAAACATTTTGGCAATATAGTGTGTTTTAGTGCATTAAAATGTAAAAAAGTGTGTTTTTTCCCCAAAAAATGCGTTTGAAAAATCGCTGCGCAAATACTGTGTGAAAAAAAAAAATGAAACACCCACCATTTTAATCTGTAGGGCATTTGCTTTAAAAAAAATATATAATGTTTGGGGGTTCAAAGTAATTTTCTTGCAAAAAAAAATTATTTTTTTATGTAAACAATAAGTGTCAGAAAGGGCTTTGTCTTCAAGTGGTTAGAAGAGTGGGTGATGTGTGACATAAGCTTCTAGATGTTGTGCATAAAATGCCAGGACAGTTCAAACCCCCCCCAAATGACCCCATTTTGGAAAGTAGACACCCCAAGCTATTTGCTGAGAGTCATGTTGAGTCCATGGAATAATTTATATTGTGACACAAGTTGCGGGAAAGAGACAATTTTTTATTTTTTTTATTTTTTTTTGCGCAAAGTTGTCACTAAATGATATATTGCTCAAACATGCCATGGGAATATGTGAAATTACACCCCAAAATACATTCTGTTGCTTCTCCTGAGTACGGGGATACCACATGTGTGGGACTTTTTGGGAGCCTAGCCACGTACGGGACCCCGAAAACCAAGCACCGCCTTCAGGCTTTCTAAGGCCGTAAATTTTTGATTTCACTCTTCACTGCCTATCACAGTTTCGGAGGCCATGGAATGCCCAGGTGGCACAAAACCCCCCCAAATGACCCCATTTTGGAAAGTAGACACCCCAAGCTTTTTGATGAGAGGTATAGTGAGTATTTTGCAGACCTCACTTTTTGTCACAAAGTTTTGAAAATTGAAAAAAGAAAAAAAAAAAATTTTTTTCTCGTCTTTCTTTATTTTCAAAAACAAATGAGAGCTGCAAAATACTCACCATGCCTCTCAGCAAATAGCTTGGGGTGTCTACTTTCCAAAATGGGGTCATTTGGGGGGGGTTTGTGCCACCTGGGCATTCCATGGCCTCCGAAACTGTGATAGGCAGTGAGGAGTAAAATCAAAAATGTACGCCCTTAGAAATCCTGAAGGCGGTGCTTGGTTTTCGGGGTCCCGTACGCGGCTAGGCTCCTAAAAAGTCCCACACATGTGGTATCCCCGTACTCAGGAGAAGCAGCTAAATGTATTTTGGGGTGCAATTCCACATATGCCCATGGCCTGTGTGAGCAATATATCATTTAGTGACAACTTTGTGCAAAAAAAAAAAAAAAAAAAAAAAATTTGTCACTTTCCCGCAACTTGTGTCAAAATATAAAACATTCCATGGACTCAACATGCCTCAAAGCAAATAGCTTGGGGTGTCTACTTTCCAAAATGGGGTCATTTGGGGGGGTTTTATGTCATCTGGGCATTTTATGGCCTTCAAAACTGTGATAGGTAGTGAGGAATAAAATCAAAAATGTACGCCCTTAGAAATCCTGAAGGCGGTGCTTGGTTTTCGGGGCCCCGTACGCGGCTAGGCTCCCAAAAAGTCCCACACATGTGGTATCCCCGTACTCAGGAGAAGCAGCTAAATGTATTTTGGGGTGCAATTCCACATATGCCCATGGCCTGTGTGAGCAATATATCATTTAGTGACAACTTTTTGTAATTTTTTTTTTTTTTTTTTTTTTTTGTCATTATTCAATCACTTGGGACAACAAAAATGAATATTCAATGGGCTCAACATGCCTCTCAGCAAATTCCTTGGGGTGTCTACTTTCCAAAATGGGGTCATTTGTGGGGGTTTTGTACTGCCCTGCCATTTTAGCACCTCAAGAAACGACATAGGCAGTCATAAATTAAAGGCTGTGTAAATTCCAGAAAATGTACCCTAGTTTGTAGACGCTATAACTTTTGCGCAAACCAATAAATATACACTTATTGACATTTTTTTTACCAAAGACATGTGGCCGAATACATTTTGGCCTAAATGTATGACTAAAATTGAGTTTATTGGATTTTTTTTAGAACAAAAAGTAGAAAATATCATTTTTTTTCAAAATTTTCGGTCTTTTTCCGCGTATAGCGCAAAAAATAAAAACGGCAGAGGTGATCAAATACCATCAAAAGAAAGCTCTATTTGTGGGAAGAAAAGGACGCAAATTTCGTTTGGGTACAGCATTGCATGACCGCGCAATTAGCAGTTAAAGCGACGCAGTGCCGAATTGTAAAAAGTGCTCTGGTCAGGAAGGGGGTAAAACCTTCCGGGGCTGAAGTGGTTAAGTATGGGCCAGTGTTTAGCTATGATCTTTTCAAGTTTTTTATACTGGATATTATAATCAAGTATAATCCGGTAACTAGTTGTGGCTTCTTCACTTAAGGGGGGTTTTGGCCTATCTGCCACTATAGAATTCCTGTCAGTAGAAAGTACTCTAGAAATTTCAGAGTCAACCATGGTCTGCGTGTAACCTTTTTCTTTAAACCTAGTTGCCAAGATTTGGGACTGTGTTAGGAAGTCTTCATCGGAGGTACAATTGCGACGTAAGCGGATAAATTGTCCACGTGGAATGTTACAGAGCCACGATTTGTGGTGACAACTAATCAGTGGAATGTACGCATTCCTGTCCGTCGCTTTAAAATGATTCCTCGTTTGGAAAACTCCCTCTCCTTTGAATATTTCTAAGTCTAGAAATGTAATCTGTTGTTTGTCTATAGTCCATGTCAGCTCAATGTTTTTATTATTTTCATTCAGCTTACCCATGAAAAATTGCAAACTAGTTAAATCACCTTCCCACACCATGATTACATCATCGATGTACCTTCTATAGCACAGTAATTCCGGTGGAGGGTCATGAAAAATAATATCTTCCTCCCAGTGGGCCATAAAAAGGTTAGCCACACTGGGAGCAAACCTAGCCCCCATAGCGACTCCTCGTGCCTGCAGGAAATAGTCACCATTAAACCAAAAATAATTACTCAGTAAACAAAATTCTAAACCTTCCAATAAAAAGGAAATATGGTCTTTTGAGAGCTCGGTGGTAGTCAAGGTCCACCTCACGGAATCCAAGGCCTGTTGGTGGTCAATAATCGTATAAAGAGACCCGACATCTGCAGTAATTAAAAAGCAAGAGGGGGTACATGGAAGAGTAGACAGAATTTGTAAAATCTGTTTAGTATCACGCAGAAAAGCTTTGGTTTAGTATAAAAATAAATAAAAAAATAAATAAAAATAAATAAAATTAAAATGCCATAAATATACCCCCTATTTTGTAGAAGCTATAAATTTTACGCAAACCAATCAATATATTATTGCGTTTTTTTTTACCAAAAATATGTAGAAGAAGACATATCGGCCTAAACTGTGAAAGAAATTTGTTTTTATATTTTTTTTTGGGGGGGGTATTTATTATAGCAAAAACCCTCCACCGCTTACCGGAGCCGCCGGTAGCGACTGAAGTGATCGGATCCTGTCCCCTGCTTGGCATGGAGCTGAGTGAGGCGAAGATGGCCCCCACCCGGCTCCATACCATTGCAGGGCAAAAGCGACGTCAAAACGTCCCATCTGGCCATCTTAAAGGGACATTTTTTATTTTTTATTTTTTCAAACGCCATTTTTTTTTTTATTTTATTGCATTTTAGTGTAAATATGAGATCGGAGGTCTTTTTGACCCCAGATCTCATATTTAAGAGATCCTGTCATGCTTTTTTTCTATTACAAGGGATGTTTACATCCCTTGTAATAGGAATAAAAGGGACACATTTAAAAAAAAAAAAAAGAACAGTGAAAAAATAAAAAATAAAAAAGTAAAATAAATAATAAAAAATAATTTAACTGCTGTCTTATTATTTCATTCAAAAAAGTGTATTTTTAAAAAAAAAATGCGCTCGTAGGACTGTTGCGCAAATACGGTGTGACAGAAAGTATTGCAACAACTGCCATTTTATTCTCTAGGGTGTTAGAAAAAAATATATAATGTTTGAGGGTTCTAAGTAATTTCTCTAAGTTCTGTAAAAAAAAAAAAAAAATGATTTTAACTTGTAAACAACAAATTTGAAAAATATGCCCGGTCCTTAAGTGTGTATATATCTAGTGTTTAACTGCGCTACCTCCAATGCTTTAAACCAAATACACCAATCTATTCAAATAAATCATGTTTGTGATATAGACAAAAAACAAACAAAAATCAAAAAAACAAAAAAACCCCAAAAATCAAAAATAAATCCACTATTCAGTAACTATCATGCATGAATAATATTACATATATTCCATTAGATATATTCTGCAAACAAAGGGCTTAAATCCCAGTGTGGACTTCCCACTATGCCTGTGCTGTTTTTCGGTGCTCCTATTCTTAAATCGGTGCAAAAAATGTGACTTCTTCACCACTCCAGTGACAACACCACCACATGGATTGGCTAATCACCAGATGCTGGCATACATGTGCCTTTGGTTCATTTATGGATAACCATTCCACTTTGCTGCTTGTTATATGTTGACACTAATGCAGTAATAAGCAAACACATCTGCCCTCATGGAAGACAACAGACAGTGGTCATAGCGTAATATGCTAACACTTTTTATTAAAATTCATATAAAAAAGACTATAAACTCACATGCTTTAGGTGCCCTCGGGCCAGCACCAAATTAATCCAGCAGTTTGAATGGGTAAAGATGCGGAGATACCGGCACGGTGTTCCCTCCGCCAGTGTGCCATGCAAGCCTCTCTCCCGCTTGCGCACTGTTTACGTTTCAGTCCTCAATTTCGCCCGGCCGGCAGTGACGTAATGACGTAGCGTATATTTCCCAGCAGCCTCTACGCAATAACAATTTTTTTTTTTGGTGAGTTTATAGCCTTTTTTATATGAATTTTAATAAACAGTGTTAGCATATTGCGGTATGACCACTGTCTGTTGTCTTCCATGAGGGCGGATGTGTTTGCTAATTACCAGAGGTGGGGGACTCGAGTCACATGACTTGACTCGAGTCAGACTCGAGTCACCTGTTTGAGGACTTGCGACTTGCTTGACAAAATTAAATAAATGACTCGACTTGACTTTGACTTGTCACTAATGACTTGCGACTTGACTTTGACTTGGGCTATTTGACTTGCAATGACTTGGCACCACCAGTGCTGTGTCTTGGCCTAGGCAAAAGCCGCCCCCCCCCCCCCCCCCACAAAAGAAAGCTCCCCCGAGTCCCGACTTCGGGGTAGATCAGTATTTTGACTTAATTTGTGACTTGACCAAAATAAATGACTTGACTTGACTTGCTTGACTTCTAGCAGGGACTCGACTTGACTTGCTTGCTTTTCGCCACAGTAACTTGGGACTTGCTTGTAACTTGAAGGTTAAGACTTGAGACTTGCTTGTGACTTGCACATGTGTGACTTACTCCCATCACTGCTTATTACTGCATTGGGGTCAACATATAACAAGCAGCAAAGTGCAATGGTTATCCATAAATGAACCAAAGGCACATATATGCTAGCATCTGGTGAGTGGCCAATCCATGTGGTGGTGATGTTATCACTGGAGTGGTGAAGTCACATTTTTTGCACCGATTTAAGAATAGGAGCACCGAAAAACAGCACAGGCATAGTGGGAAGTCCACACTGGGATTTAAGCCCTTTGTTTGCAGAATATATCTAATGGACTATATGTAATAATATTCATGCATGATAGTTACTGAATAGTGGATTTATTTTTTATTTATGGGGTTTTTTTATTTTTTTTTTTGTTTTTTGTTTATATCACAAACATGATTTATTTGAATAGGTTGGTGTATTTGGTTTAAAGCGTTGGAGGTAGCGCATTCAAACACTAGATATATACACATTTGATATTCACTTTTTGATGAATTTTTTTGGACTGCAGCAACCACTTTTTATTTTACATTTTTTTTTTTTTTTATATATATACAATATTTTTTTGATCCAGTCACTAATTTGTTTGCGCTGGTGTCACATACATACGCACCAGTCCTTAAGTGGTTAAAAAAAAAACAATGTCCCCCGATGTAGATCCATCGTCAATCACGATGCCCGCCACAACCGCCGGATCCAAAAAATGCTGGGTTGGTGATGTCACAAGGGGGCGTGACATCCCGCTCTACAAGACTCTGGTCCGGCCGCACCTGGAGTATGCTGTCCAGTTCTGGGCACCAGTCCTCAGGAGGGACGTACTGGAAATGGAGCGAGTACAAAGAAGGGCAACAAAGCTAATAAAGGGTCTGGAGGATCTTAGTTATGAGGAAAGGTTGCGAGCACTGAACTTATTCTCTCTGGAGAAGAGACGCTTGAGAGGGGATATGATTTCAATTTACAAATACTGTACTGGTGACCCCACAATAGGGATAAAACTTTTTCGCAGAAGAGAGTTTAATAAGACTCGTGGCCACTCATTACAATTAGAAGAAAAGAGGTTTAACCTTAAACTATGTAGAGGGTTCTTTACTGTAAGAGCGGCAAGGATGTGGAATTCTCTTCCACAGGCGGTGGTCTCAGCGAGGAGCATTGATAGCTTCAAGAAACTATTAGATAATCACCTGAATGACCGCAATATACAGGGATATGTAATGTAATACTGACACATAATCACACACATAGGTTGGACTTGATGGACTTGTGTCTTTTTTCAACCTCACCTACTATGTAACTATGTAACTATGTAACCAAGTGGCCCTGCCTCTTACCCATATAAGAACTGTCAAACGGCGGAGCAAGCAGTAGGCGGTTAGGACTTGTCACTGGGATTCTTTTTCTTTTTTCGGGGACAGCGGTGGCGGCAGGCGTCGTAATTGATGATGATCTAAATCGAGGGACATTTTTTTTTTTTTTAAATAAAGGTATTGTCAAAAACTGTGTCTGTGTTTTTTTTTCTTTAGATGCTTTTTTTTACTGAATGTGTAGGGGTAAAATATACCCCATACTCATTCACATGGGGGGGGCTGGGATCTGGGGGCCCCCTTATAAAAGGGGGCTTCCAGATTTCGATAAGCCCCCTGCCTACAGATCCCCACAACCACAGCCCAGGGTTGTGGGGAAGAGGCCCTTGTCACCACCAACACAGGGACAAGGTTCTTTTGGGTGGGGTAAAGCCCCCCTGCCCCGAAGCACCTCCCCATGTTGAGGGCATGTGGCCTGGTATGGTTCAGAAGAGGGGGCACTTGCATGTCCCCCCCTTTCCTGTCCAGCCAGGCTGCATGCTCGGATAAGGGTCTGGTATGGATTTTGGAGGGGACCCCATGCCATTTTTCTTAAAAATTTTGGCTTGGGGTTTTCCCTCAAAATCCATACCAGAACTAAGGGTCTGGTATGGAGTTTGGGGGGGACCCCAGGCCATTTAAAAAAAAAAAACATTGGCGTGCGGCTCCCCTTAAGATCCATAACAGACCCAAAGGGCCTGGTATGGATTGGAGGGGGGACCCCCACTCTGTTTTTTTTTTTTTTACATTTTTCTTTTTTTTTTCTAGTGTTTTTTTTTTTCATTCAGCTGTCAGCAGGGGAAACCTGTTGACAGCTGATGACTTATCTGTTTTTAAGGATGCCGCAGCCAGCTTCCTGGCCTTCTCCTTAACAACAAGCTATTCACTGTGCTATTCAAGGAGCTTTGCCCAATCAGGGCTTAAAATGCTCTGTGCAACGCAAAGTGCATTGTGGGGCGCAGCCCATTATCCGGCCGAGCACCTCGCAAATTCGGGTGTTCGCTGAACTGGCGATGGTCAGGCAGAACTTTTGCTCAGCTCGAACTGTTCTTCCAACTCTATATACAATCTTTAGACCACCCTGGCTGAAGAAAATTGTATCTAAAGGTAATTGAAGACACTATTTGGGTTTTTTTTTATTTTAAGTAGACATTCTTAGAGTTGTAGTCAGAGAAGTTCAATTGACAATATATTAAAATAAGGTCCTTTAAAAAGCATATTACACTTTTTTGTCTTGTGGTGCAGGTATGTTTCAAATGCTGAACTTTTGTTATTTTCACAGCCTATTAAGTAGATTAAGTACTAAGTAGTGGTGTTTCATGTACTTCTTCATAAAGTATTGGATTTTATCCTTTTTGCATTGATATTGGGTTTTTTGGGTCCCTCCACAGCTTCAAACAGAATATTAGCACTCTTCAGTTTGCTTGAGCCAGCTAATATCATGTCATCCGCTGGTGTTTAGATGATTCCAAAGCGCCTAAATATTTCACAATTATTTTTTTTGCCTTGGTTAAGAACTTCACTAGCAAATGTGATTCCAAATGGCAGCTAACTGAATTTGTGTTATCCCCAATGTGTATTAAAAGTACATAGCTGTGATGACTATTAATCTAAACCAGTGTTTCTCAAAGTGTGGTCTGGAAGCCAGTGCTGGCTGGTGGTGTGTTCTGGAAACCTGTGCTGGCTGGTGTGGCTATGACTTATCTCCTGGTGCCGGGAGGTCCAGCTCTGAAGTAAAACTCCTATTTTTATTACTAGGTAAGCCCAGTGTGGACACCAGTTTGCATGACTCAAGAGCCACAGTCCAAGAACATTTCTTCTCTAACTGTTCCAGGTCACGGACTAAGTAATCACCTAAGCAGGAAACATTTTAACTACTTGCTGCTATGGAAAGGTAGTCAACAGGTATTAAAGTGCCACATATAGACCTTAGGTTCCATGTCGGGTTGCAGGGATTTAAGTGGTCCATGTGGGCCACAGAACATTAGAACCGCTGATCTAAACCAATATGCCAATAGATATGCTCTCTTCTAAAATAGCAAATCATTTTGCATTCAATTTGGATTCCATATCCTCAGGCACTGGAATGAAGTAAGGCTGTTTTTAATTATTTTTCTAAGATCTCTGGGATTTGGGGAAGACTTTGGGATTTGGAATTTTGATCTGTTTAAACATAAGCATTCCCAGTGACAGGATTTTCAACTGCTCTAGCTTTTAAAGCGGAGCTCCAGTCCCTATAATTATGATTGTTAACTTCTACTTTAATATTTGCATACTGTTAGAACTGTCTTCATGCTTCTTTCTTTTAAATCAATCATTTGTTACCTGATCTCAGAAGCAGGCAGGGGCCTTTGAGGTTGTGGGCATCTGAAGCCCGCTCATGTTTTTCTGGGATGCAGCTGACTACCCAGCATGCAACTCCTTATCTCAAGCCTGCGCAGTAATGACACTGTGTGGTGTAGTTTGTTCATGACAGGTTGCCATAGCAATGGTGGCATCGGGAAAAGTTCCTGTTGTTATTGCAACTTCTGATTTAAATGGCACCTAGCTCCTCCCATTTAAGTCATTTCTGGGCTGCAAATATGGCAAGATTTTATTATTAGCATTACAGAAGACTGCTGAGATAGATAACGCCAATATCTCAGGAGCCAATGGGACTTGCCTAATGACGTCATCGCCTAGGCAGGCAGACAGGAGGTGCTGCCCGAATACAACAAAGAAAAGTTATCCACAAACCAAAAAAAAAAGCCATTTAGCACTGTACACAGTGGGGGCATTCCGAAGAGAGGAATTAAAGAAAAAAGGGTGGAACTCTGCTTTAAGTTGTGAATGTGTTTGCTTGCAGTGTATCTACATGATGACTTGAGGATATAAAACTGGAGTGTTTGAAGGGTCATCTTGAATAAGGATGAGCTCAGGCGTGTTCGCAAGTCCACATGCCCGCGCCCGCCAGGAAGCTGACACACCGCAGCGCTAATCTCAGGTAGTGAGACATTTCCCGATCTGTGCAGCCGCGGATCGGGAAATGTCTCACTGCCTGTGATTAGTGCTGCGGAGTGTCAGTGTCCTGGCGGGTGTGGGCGCACGGGCACGTGGACTTGCAAACGCACCCGAGCTCATCCTTAATTTTGAACATGGTGTACTCTTGGAAGATTGCCAACTCCTTCAAAAACTTTAGGACACTTGCTTTTATGAAAGAATATTTTAGCAATCTCAAGTGTAAAAAGTATACTTGCATTTCTGTCATTTCACTTGCTACCTTTTGCATGTTTTAAGAATGAGCTTAGTACATAGCAGCACTGTAATCATACGTTAAATTTGCATAGGAGTGTTGCTAGCAATCACTAATACCTCTGCTATAGTATATGTCTTGACTTTTCCTGAATTTTCTCCAATAGGTGATGCAAAAAGTTTTTGTTTTTACATAGTTACATAGTTTGTAAGGTTGAATAAAGACACTAGTCCATCCAGTTCAACCTGTGTAGGTGTATGTGTGTTCATGTCGATAATCGTTTGCCATACCCCTGTATGTTGTGTTTATAAAGATGTATGTCCAAGAGTTTTTTAAAACAATCAATATCTCCTGCTGAAGCCACAGATTGTGAAAGAGAGTTCCACATCCTTGCCGCCCTTACAGTGAAAAAGCCCCTAAAGCTTGTTTGGCTGTACTTCCCCTGTGGATCACAGGAGTGCAGTTCCTCCTGCACTCCTGTGACTCCTTTTCAGCAGACAGCTGAAACTTTGTTGTTGGTACCAACGTGTATGATGACAGCTGGGTCCTCTCCAGCCCCACCCAACAATCTGTCAATCCAATCCGCGATGTGCAGAACCAGAGTACACGGTAAACAACATACCGTTCGGCGTTCGCAGTCTTTGTGATAGATTGCCCTATCTGCCCTTCTAATGATTGAGTCCCCTACCACCAGTACCTGCCTATCCTTGCCAGTGTCCTTGCCTCCCTCCTTATCGGAGCAGTCAGTCCCCTGGCAGTGCTCACATCTCGTACAGCAGTATTAGCCCGGGAACGGCTCTTCAAGGAACACATACATGGAGCAATATGTGCACTGAGTCACATTACCAATCCTGGTGCACATTTTAACCGCTACTCTAATGTGGATAATCCAAAAAAAGTTACTCTGGTACTCTACACTACTCCAAGTTACCCTCGGTACTCCAAGTTACTCCTGGTGCTACAACTACTCCAAGTTCCTCACAGTCCCTCCCAGTACTCCATGTCACTCCAAGTAATCCAAGCTATTCCAAATTACAAAGTTACTTCCAATACTCCAAGTTACTCCCAGTCACTCCCAGCACTCCATCGCACTCCCAACACTCCATCTCACTCCCAGCACTCCTCCAAAATTACTGTGAGCATTCTAAGCTATTCTAAATTACTTATGATCACTCCTTGTACTCCAAGTCACTACCCCGTACCCAAGTTACTAATCAGTACTCCAAGTCACCAATCAGTACTCCAAGTTATTCCAAATTACTCACCTTAGCTCCCAATACTATAAGTTACTTCAAGTCATTCCCAGCACTCCTTCAAAATTACCCTCAGTACTGCAAGTTATTCTAAATTACTTATGGTTACTCCCAGTACTCCAAGCTACTACTCGGTACTCCAAGGTACTACTCAGTACTCCAAATTATTTCAAATTGCTCACAGTTACTCCCAATACTATAAGTTACTTCAGGTTACTCCCAGCATTCCAAATTACTCCCAGTACTCCAAGTCACCCTCAGTACTCCAAGTTACTCTCTGTACTCTAAGTTACTACAACATTACTCCAAGTTACTACAAAGTTACTCCCAGTACTCCAAATTACTACAAAAATTCCTCCCAGCAGTCCAAGTTACTACAAATATTACCCCCAGTTACTATTATTTCGAGATCCCACTTTTGTTTTGAATACAGCAGAGAAGGGTAAAGAAGGTTTTTATTGCAGCATGTGTCTCTATTGGGAAGATTTCCCTTCACTTCCTGTCTGGACAGTAAAGGTGGGAATTCTCTCCAACAAAGACATATAAAAAGGAATTTTAATAGCATAGAGAAGGATTGAAAGTTCTGACATTGTTTTATTGCTGTTTGTGTCTTCCAGTCGTGATGACAGCTGCTCACCCATATCTTGGCACCACAGGGACAAAAGGTGAAGTAAAAACCTGACTCTTCACTCCACTACATTGAAAGCGCTGGTATTGTGTACAGTGCTGCTGAATGAAAACACCAATGATGTGCAATAATTCTGGTTCTTCAGCACTATAAAATCATTCTTTTGTTCACATTTATGGTCTGTGGATCTATAGGCTGAGCACTCTTATGGTTTGTTCTATTTATTATATTGTTTTGGTTGTTTATCTGCCTTGCTTTCTATTTAAAAGATTCTTGTAGATTTTTTGTACTTTTACATTAAGATACAACCCTCATTGGCCTCCCAGATACTCTAGCACTGGTCTTTTTTTCAGGATTGTTTGTATTACCTCACTGTAGGCTTTGCAGGATCTCTGGAATTTGGTGACTCTGGTTAATCAAGACAAAGTTGAGATTGAAGTTGTAGTTTGAAAATAATATCTAATTTGAGTTTTTTCAGACCAACATTAGCAACAAGCACACGGAATTGGATTCCACTCAAATAGCATCCACACGTTGCAAATACAGATCAGGTGATCTAGTGCTCCCTACTGTAAATCTGAAAGTGGCAACACAGCATTGTGAAATAATAATTGTATAGTGCAGTAAGATGCAAAATTATAAAAGTATATATGTTTTGTGTATGTGCTTAAAAGTTCAGGAGGTTGACTAAATATGTTTATCAGTCACATCATGGTGAAGATAGTAAATAAACTCCTCCCCATCAGCAATAATTGAGACTAATAATATGATGCATCTTTCTGGCAGACATTCAGGCACAAAGAGGGTTAATCTGTGCTGCCAGCTTTTCTATGGGTATCAGATGGCTGGGTGGAATGCCACCATCTGTGACAGCCAACAGTGGCATTAAGCTAAACAAATAACAACAATCTCTGGTGCTGAAGCTAAATAACAGAGGCGGCAACTGGCACTATCTCCCTCTTCTCTGCAGAAATAGCAAATGTCAAAAAATCTTGTGCTTTATTTGTGCCCACGTATTAACTCATTTATGACTGCGAAGATTGTATGTCTACAAGTATGAAAACAAACTAATAGAACAGAGAAAACATTGTATTTCTCTCTCAAAAAAAAAAAGCAAAATAAATCAGACTCCAAATTAGGAACCTAAATTGATATTAGGAAAAATATATAAAAGTAAAGGTCAACTTTAATTTAAAATGATATAAGCTTAGGATCATTACAATCAGTTCCACACAACCTCTACATTATATGCTTCACTCTGTATACCTTAAAATGACCCAGTCAGTATTATTTGAAAGTGAATAAAGCAAAGTGCAAAATGTTCTGAGTACATGAAAGGTTATCCATACCTGGCATGGTCTGTTCAAAGTGCCTAGTTTCAGAGTTACCTGCACAGATTGGGTGAGGTCTAAGCTAGCTGTGCCCAAGAAGATAATAACAAGTACTCATTATGACATACAGAAATTTTCTAACATATTGGACAATCTTTGTATATGTGGATACTAGTCAATCTCATTAGCTACCAACATTTCTATAAAAACAGTAAAGACACTTTCCTTATAATTGCAATACTCATGCACCTGTGACAAAAAGAAGGAAGAAAAGCATTCACCCTTCAGTGCGTGCCTAACCATTCCTGACTTCCACCTGCTCATCTGTGGATGGCCCTTTCCACACTGTTCCTGATTCAACAGTGCTCCTCCCCTCAATTAAATAGACAAACTATTATTGATCTCTTCAGTTGCCTTTGCAGCTCTTCTACAGCTATTGAGGAAAGTGCAGTCATGCAAGACTAGTGTAGCACTAGCTCTGTAGGAGCCGCTGGATAGGATGGGTCCTCTGCTCTTTGCCACGACCTTCTCTAGAACCTCAGCCCCTCTAACACACCAGGTTGAGTGAACAAACATACAATATTACAGGAAATCACTGAAAGTAATCCTTTGTGCCCGAAAGTAGTGCTATATGAAAAAAAACAGGCACCAAACCATGTAGTAAAGGCAAAGTTAATATATTGTTACCCAATATGGTTGGTAACTAGGTATGCATAAAATACATTGACAATGGTAATAACACAAATTAGCATACTAAGTGATTAACAGTAAGGACTAGGCATAAGATGAAATCTGATGTCCAGTTCAGCCTAAACAGCAGCAAAGCCACCTCAAGTGTAGCAGTAAGCAGTAGTAAAATGTAATCTTCCAAGAGCTGGAACTATACTGCCAAAGCGCATTCATGGCGACAATGCTAGGCCTAGACCGACTGGGTATGCACTGTCCAAAAGAAAAGAAGGATAGTAGCAGTGGGGGCAGGGGAACGAAGGGGGCTTACAGAATGATTATTATTAGAGAAAGGGTAGTCCTTTGAGATTTTCTTCCAACGGCTATTGTTGGGGCCCTTTAAGAGCATCTTTGCACTTAACAACAGTCCCAGTTAACCTGCATGCAATATAGGGTACAGTATAGTCACAGTTGCAAGGTAGGTGTGGTTCAGATGCATTAAAGGTTCAGAATAATGTGGTATAGTGTTGGTATAGGTGCAGTCTAGGTTTGGAATAAGTGGGTATAGAGTGTGGTATGGATTGGGTACACTTAGTGTCCTGCTCTTAGTGGCTCAGTGCCTGCGAGCAGAATAAGCAATGAGTGAATAGTGCTCTCACAAGTCCCTGCGGTCCCCTCTCACTGTGGTAGGGGTGGCCCTTAGTCTTTCCCCGAAAGCCTCTGGTGATCAGTGATGGGAAGCATAGGGTGAGTGGATGCTCCAGTTTGCCCGCTGAAGCAGTGCAGGTGCTGTGATGTGAGCAGCGCCGCACTGCCGCTGGGTGTTCTCACTTCCAATCTAAAGCCTCATACACACAATCGGATTTTTGTCAGGGAATTGTATGATGAGAGACTATTTGCCTAAAATCCGACCGTTAGTACACTCCATCAGACAATTGTTGTCCAACTTTCCACCAACAAATGTTGGATGGCAGGCTAGTAAATTTTCGGCGGACAATGGTCTGTTGTCAGATTTCCATATCGTGTGTACACAAGTCCATCACACAAAAGTCCAAAGTACAAACAGGCATGTTCGAAATCAATGCTCACCAAACGCGACATTAGCAGAAGGTGCCCAAAGGATTTGTTCGTGTTTGTTAGCCGACAATCGCGTGCCGTTTGTATGCAAGACAAGATCCTGGACATTGCCCTTCGGAAAAAGTATGACGCTTTGTTGGCCAACAATCCAATCGTGGGTACGAGGCTTTAGGCTTGTATCTCTGCCTGTATGATCTCCCGCTGGCAGGTGAATATCCAGACATAGATGCTCTCTCTAACTCCCTCTGTGCCAAGAGGAAGAGCTTTCCTGGGCATTTTAATAAAAATCATCTCTCCACTCCTCCTACTGCTCGCTGCATATTGGAATTTGTTTTGTGAGGAGTCCATTTTTCCCATTATATGGCTGCCATTTCAAACTACATCTCCCAGGATTCTCAGGGCTCTGCATAGAAATGTATAGGCTTGCTTAGCTTCATCTCTCCCCCTGCTGGCCGGAGGAGAATGGTGCAGCAAAACATCAGTATGTCAGTAGAGGGAGAGAAGAATAAAAAGCAATGTCTCCTCCATATTGCTGTAGCCTAGCACCTGACTTTACTAATATAAACCATAGATTACATTAAACTGAGATGACCTTCTAGCTTTAGTAAAGTTGCATTTTTGCTACACAGCATTACCAATTTACTTAGTGATTTTAATGGAAATCTGAAGCTCCTTTTTTTTTTTTTGTTTAGCTCAGGTATACATTGCAAATGAAACAATGATACAGGAGGGCCTTGACTAGCTCCTGCACAAAATGCAAGTATACTAAAGCTAGAAAGTCATCTAAGATGTACTGGAACCCCCACTGCAGATGCTTTTCTCTGCATCACTTGCACTTAGTTATGTGATCTAATTTTGCATGACCAAGCACAGAGGGTCCATGGAGATGGGTCACTGCACTGCTATTGTAGCTTATCTGCTGTTTCTTTACTGGGACATACAGCTTATCTACTCAGGGCTCTGCATAACTGTGAGTAATCAAAGAGAGATAGCAAAAGTGGGGGTGCCCAGCAAGTAGAGTAACACAGGAAGGTAGTGTCCTGCAGCAAGAGAGGAAGCCGTGTCCAAAATTTGGAATTATCTCTGTAACTAAACTACTAGGTGATAAAGATAGAATCCTTTTGGCTAAGATCAAGTGTAGTATCTGTTCTTATCAATTGTCAGAGGAGGCGCTATGCTACTCCCGAGAGTGGGGAGGGCAGATGCAAATCCAATGGTGTCATTGCACCTGGAAGGGCGGTTTCGGTAGTGGCCAGCGTCTGGGCGCCCTTAGAGTCGTCAAAGTGGTCGAGTCTGAGCCGCCCAGAAGGGTGTGCCTGGGTCTGACCAGAGGGTCGGGTCCCTGGCCTTTTGGCCTAGATTGGGGTAGCTCTAGCTCTGGTCAGTTTTTCGGGAGAGAACACCGGCTCCTCTCTAGCTGAGGGGGAGGAGTGGTTAGTATTCCCTGAATATAATTAGGAAGGAGTGATGGAAGCCACGGTAGAGCCTGATGGTAAAGGACTCTCACCAAGCTCTCAGAACTTCATGCCTTTCTGCCTGGAGTGGGGACTGCTGTGGTCTGGGTCATAGGTCAGGGTTGGTACTGAAAGCCTATGGTGTATGTGCCCCTAGAGTGGCAGTCCAGGGGTGCCATAAAATCACTGTGAGTGAGGGTCTCTCTGATTTGTGGCACCACGGTCACTGCACCATATACACGCTTTTTTAGCACCTGCCTCCTGGGCCGGGCCTTTTGGCTGGGACCGGAGGAAAATTTTATGTATTGCGCAATGGCCACCTTTTCACTCTCCTCCACTGCCATTTTCCCCACTTTCTTTTATTGATTTCCTTTGTGTGTCACGTTTTTGTATTTTTTTGTTTGTACACGGTTTGTTGCACTGTGTGACTGGTAGGGTTGCAGGTCCTCGGGCCTGCCCTGAAAGTCTTGGGAGGGGGTGGACATGGCCTTTTGGCTTAGTTCGCTCTCTTTCATGGGACCTCCTTTCGGGAGAGCCCCACCAAGTACTTGGGTGGGTCTGTTTCGGCAGATCCTCCAGAGAAAGGGGTCCGTCTGGTTTCAGCCAGATGGACCAAGTGTAAGTACCCTTGTCCCCGCCAGGAGCCTAACGCCCCAGGGGAATCAGGGCAAGGCCCTCTGATTTTAGAGGGCTTGTGTACCCGTTGCACTTTTTTGTGTTTCACTCTTTATGTGTGTGCACATTTTTTTTGACACCGGGTGAAGTTTTTATGTGTGTTTCACATGCCATGAGCTTGTCCCCTCCAGGACCTTCAATTGCCAGAAATGGTACTTTCATTGGAGGGGGTGGTGGCTGTTGGTGGAACTTAGTCATGAAGTCAGGACCAGTAACAAAGTGAAAAAATATATAGGCAGGTGCGGGAGAAACTTTACAGTGCCTTGAAAAAGTATTCATAACCCTTGAAATTTTGTCATGTCACAACCAAAAACGTAAATGTATTTTATAGGAATTTTATGTGATAGACCAACACAAAGTGGCAGATAATTGTGAAGTGGAAGGAAAATGATAAATGGTTTTCCAAAATTTGTAATACTTTGTAGAACCACCATTCGCTGCAATTACAGCTGCAAGACTGGGTATGTCTCTACCAGCTTTGCACATCTAGAGAGTGACATTTTTGCCCATTCTTCTTTGCAAAATAACTCAAGCTCTGTCAGATTGGATGGAGAGTGTCTGTGAACAGCAATTTTCAACTCTTGGCACAGATTCTCAATTGGATTTAGGTTTGGACTTTGACTGAGCCATTCTAACACGTGAATATACTGTGATCTAAACCATTCCATTGTAGCTCTGGCTGTATGTTTAGGGTCGTTGTCTTGCTGGAAGGTGAACCTCCACCTCAGTCTCTAGTCTTTTGCAGAGTCTAATGCTGCGTACACACGAGCGGATTTTCTGTCTGAAAAAACTTGGATGGATTTTCTGACAGAAATCCGCTAAAACTTGCCTTGCATACATGCGGTCACACAAAAGTTCTCTGAACTTTCGACCTTCAAGAATGCAGTGACGTACAACACTATGACGAGCTGAGAGACCGAAAAATTGAGAACCTGCTCTCAATCTTTTGCTGGCGGGAATTCTGCCAGCAAAAGTCAGATGGAGCATACACACAGTCGCATTTTCCGACCAAAAGCTCTCATCGGTCTTTTGCTGGCCGGATTTCCAATCGTGTGTACGCGACATAACAGGTCTTCTTCTAAGATTGTCCTGTTTTTGGTTCCATCCATCTCCCCATAAACTCTGACCAGCTTCCCAGTCCCTGCTGAAGAAAGCATCCCCACAACATGATGCTGCCACCACCATGTTTCACGGTGGGGATTGTGTGTTCAGGGTTATGTGCAGGGTTAGTTTTGCGCTACACTTAGCGTTTTGCTTTTAGGCCAAAAAGTTAAATTCTGGTCTCATCTGACCAGAGCACCTTCTTCCACATGTTTGCTGTGCCCCCCACATGGCTTCTCGCAAACTGCAAACTGTACTTCTTATGGCTTTCTTTCAACAATGGCTTTCTTCTTGCCACTCTTCCATAAAGGCCAGATTTGTGGAGTGCATGACTAATAGTTGTCCTGGGAACAGATTCTCTCACCTGAGCTGTGGATCTCTGCAGCTCCTCCAGAGTTACCAAGGGCCTCTTGGCTGCTTTTCTGATTAATGCAATCCCTACCCGGCCTTTCAGTTTAGGTTGACAGCCATGTCTTGGTAGGTTTGCAGTTGTGCCATACTCTTTCCATTTTCGGATGATGGATTTAACAGTGCTCCCTGAGATGTTCAAACATTGACATATTTTTTTATAACCCAAGCCTGCTTTAAACTTCTCCACACTAAGATTCTCTAACAAACATCTGAGGGCTTCACAGAACAGCTGTATTTATACTGAGATTAAATTACACACAGGTGGACTCTATTTACTAATTACGTGATTTCTGAAGGCAATTGGTTCCTCTAGATTTTAGTTAGGGGTATCAGAGTAAAGGCGGCTGGATACAAATGCACACCACACTTTTCAGATAATTATTTTTAAAAAAAATGAAAATCATTGATCATTTTCCTTCCACTTCACAATTATGTGCCACTTTGTATTGGTCTATCAAATAAAATTCCAATAAAATACACTTACCTTTTTGGTTGTAACATTACAAAATGTGGAAGATTTCAAGGGGTATGAATACTTTTTAAGGCACTGTAAAAGCAGACATATTACGGCATCTGCTCTTAGGCAAGCTGTTTAAAAGTATGAAATAAAGTACAGGTTTACTTTAAATAGAGTGGTGGATACATCACACTGAATGCAGCTCTTATGCCGCGTACACACGAGCGGACTTTACGGCAGACTTTGCTCGGCGGACGGGATTTGGTCGGACAATTCGATCGTGTGTAGGCTCCAGCAGACTTTGTTTTCTCAAAAGTTGGACGGACTTAGATTTGAAACATGTTTTAAATCAATCCGTAGAAATCGAGTCCGGTCGAAAAGTCCGCTCGTCTGTATGCTAGTTCGACGGACAAAAAGCCACGCTAGGGCAGCTATTGGCTACTGGCTATGAACTTCCTTGTTTTAGTCCGGTCGTACGTCATCATGTACGAATTCGACGGACTTTGGTGGATTGTGTGTAGGCAAGTCCGTTTATTCAGAAAGTCCGTCGTAAAGTCCGTCTAAAAGTCCACCGGGAAAAGTCTGCCGTAAAGTCCGACCGTGTGTACGCGGCATTAAGCACTTCCCTTGCTACTTTACCACACTTCAGAATGATTGCTGTAAAATTCTAGTAAGCATTTTGTGTTTGTTATGTTAAGATGCATGAACATTTATTTCTAGTTTGTTAAAAAATCTTTGATCACCACTTTAGAATTTGTTATAGTCCCCACAGCCCACCTTTTGGTGTAATATCTGTCGGTTACATTCCCATGGTAACCATCTGTTTACTAAATGCTGCAGTATTTCCTGCAAATTAGACTAAGATGCTGTGCAATAAACAGTGCAAAAAGCAATAGAAATGGACAAAAAGAAGTAAATCATAGCAACTAGACATTCAGATTTACTAGTCAGATTAAATGTATTCTGAGACTATGAACTTGACTCCTTTTAAAAATTGACTGCAAAAGTGCAACCGGACATGTGTGAACCTTAGATGTTGATTTATAAAAAAATATTGCTTTAAAAATTCATAAAACAATACCGGTGAGTAGGACTGTAATATTCCAATATTCAATATCCAAAAAATTTTTAAAAAAAATGGTTTTGTGCCCGTGGTCAGCATTACAATCATAAGAAACTTCCACAGTTAAAATTTTTAGGGGAAGTAATCCAAAACTGGGTATGATTCTAAAAATAAATGAAAAACAAGTAAAGTGGAAGGGCTCAGTGGTGTCCCCCATGCTCAAAGTAGACATGTGCGCCGTCAATAAATTTGTTTAGTTTGGTTCCGTTGCGTTTCGTATTAGCCATTAATTCGTAATTCGTGCCAAAATTCAATTTGGATTCATACGAAATATGAATTTTCGTTAACTTTTTGTAACAATTACGAACGTTCGGGGCTGTACCCTGTGCTGACTTCCTCCTGGGGCTGTACCCCTGCTGTGCTCATTATGAGGGGCTCCCATCATCCCTGTGCTGAGTTCCCGGGTCTTTACCCCTGCTGCGCTCATTATGAGGGGCTCCCACCATCCCTGTGCTGTGCTGACTTCCTCCTGGGGGTGTACCCCTGCTGTGCTCATTATGAGGGCTCCCACCATCCCTGTGCTGTGCTGACTTCCTCCTGGGGCTGTACCCCTGCTGTGCTCATTATGAGGGGCTCCCACCATCCCTGTGCTGTGCTGACTTCCTCCTGGGGCTGTACCCCTGCTGTGCTCATTATGAGGGGCTCCCACCATCCCTGTGCTGTGCTGACTTCCTCCTGGGGCTGTACCCCTGCTGTGCTCATTATGAGGGGCTCCCACCATCCCCGTGCTGTGCTGACTTCCTCCTGGGGCTGTACCCTTGCTGTGCTCATTATGAGGGGGCTCCCACCATCCCTGTGCTGACTTCCTGGGTTTGTACTCCTGCTGTGCTCATTATGAGGGGGCTCCCACCATCCCTGTGCTGTGATGACTTCCTGGGTTTGTACTCCTGCTGTGCTCATTATGAGGGGCTCCCACCATCCCTGTGCTGTGATGACTTCCTGGGTTTGTACTCCTGCTGTGCTCATTATGAGGGGCTCCCACCATCCCTGTGCTGTGCTGACTTCCTCCTGGGGCTGTACCCCTGCTGTGCTCATTATGAGGGGCTCCCACCATCTCTGTGCTGTGCTGACTTCCTCCTGGGGCTGTATCCCTGCTGTGCTCATTATGAGGGGCTCCCACCATCCCTGTGCTGTGCTGACTTCCTGGGTTTGTACCCCTGCTGTGCTCATTATGAGGGGCTCCCACCATCCTTGTGCTGTGCTCATTATGAGGGGCTCCCACCATCCCTGTGCTGTGCTGACTTCCTCCTGGGGCTGTACCCCTACTGTGCTCATTATGAGGGGCTCCCACCATCCCTGTGCTGTGCTGACTTCCTCCTGGGGCTGTACCCCTGCTGTGCTCATTATGAGGGGCTCCCATCATCCCTGTGCTGAGTTCCCGGGTCTGTACCCCTGCTGCGCTCATTATGAGGGGCTCCCACCATCCCTGTGCTGTGCTGACTTCCTCCTGGGGCTGTACCCCTGCTGTGCTCATTATGAGGGCTCCCACCATCCCTGTGCTGTGTTCATTATGAGGGGCTCCCACCATCCCTGTGCTGTGCTGACTTCCTCTTTTGGCTTTACCCCTGCTGTGTTCATTATGAGGGGCTCCCACCATCCCATGCTTCCAAATGAACGAATTTTCGATTCGTATGAAAGGAACCGCACATGTCTAGCTCACAGCCACTATCAAAATATCCGTGTCGGAGCCTAATGCCCTGTGTCGGGGTGGCTTCACAGTGATGTTGTCACTTTACCCTGAAAGGGCAGTGTCTTTTTAAGGTACAGTTACTCTATGCTGCATTCTACACTTGATGAGTATGTTGACCCTAGTCCAAAGCATAAGTGACTTTAAAGTGTATTTCCACTCCTAAATTGGGATAACACCTACTTTATATTTGTTACATGCCCCTATTCACATAGCATAACTTAAAAGAAATTAAAATTTCAGTTTACCTTTTTTAGATTCTCTATTCTGGACCCTCTAGCAACAAAAATCCTAGGTAGTTCCCTTTGTTTATGGGGAGGCTGGGCAAGTGTGCTTGCCATAATTAACCCTGTCTGTACTGTGCATGACGCTCTTCATTATTCATTGTAACTAAATTTAAACTGCCCTAACAAAGGGTTAAAGGTGTTGAGGCTGGTCTTCTTGTATTGTATGTTTATGAAGAAGACAGACCTGGGGCAGGCTCACTAAAACATTGTTCAAAAAACTACCTAGGTAGTTCTCTTTGTTTATGAGGGGGCTGGGCAGCAGTGCTTGCCATATCTAACCCTGTCTGTACTGTGCATGCAGATCTTTATTATTAATTGTACCTAGATTTAAACTTTCCTAACAAAGGGTTAAAGGTGTTGAGGCTAGTCTTCTTGTATTGTATGTTTATGAGGACAGACCTGGGACAGGCTCACTGAAATATTGTTCAAAAAACCTTGCAGTCATAACACCTCCTCCTGAGAAACATCTAAAGAAATATTTAAAAGAAAAAAATGTAGGCATGCTATGTGAATGGGAATACATAAATATAGAGCAGGGTTTTCCCAATTTGACTGCAAAAGTGGAAACACGCTGTAAAAGGTTTAAAAGGAACTTTGTTTTTTTTCCCCTTTAGTTGTCTGTTGAAGCCTCCCCCTGGGGACTCATCTTTCTGTTGCTCTAAAGATTTAACAAAGACATCTCCCCACTGTGAAGAGTGAACAATATGGGCACAATCAAAATTACCTATAAAAAAAGTCTTCAAAGTCACAGATAGTCAAGTTTTACATATATCTGATATGGCAGAAAAAAATGTGTAAACATTTACCACACACATTCATCTGATTGAACAAGTTTCCCAACATTTGACCAATGTTACACACACCACCACCCAACACTTAACCCTTTTAAATGGCGATCAACTTGTTTTATAAATTATTCACCATTTTTCTTACAAGGACCCACTACCATCAAATCCATATTTCCTGTCGCATCTTCATGGCAGCATACACTTTGGGTTGTGACTCCGCCCCCACAACCTGATAGGACTACATAGCTATAAATTGTAGAGATGGCCCTTGCCCAGTATTCTCTTATTTTTCCTCACCTGAAGGACTGAACATATCAGAAGCACCCCCTTACCGAATTCGCCCCAGCCAGGTTCTAGCCTCTCCTGGGTGGAAGTCCTTACCTGTACAGCCTCTAAACGAGCTAGATGGAAGGAGCCCCACTCTGGTGATCTCGGGGGTATGTTGCGGCTCCAGTATAAGCCTTAAACAGGCTTAATTGTTGTGCAGCGGTCTCCATACTACTTTGTTTCACTTTGTGTTTTTTCTCCTCCTTTGCTGGGGTCTGTGGTCCCTCTGTGCCTCCCTACAGGCTTCCAGAGCGTCTCGGCGCTTCCGCGCATGCGCAGTGCGCACCATCAGGGCGTCATTTTGATTTTGCCAAGATGGCGCCGGGCGCCTCGCGCCGCTACTGCGCATGCGCGAGCGGGTCGTGACCTCGGCGGCCATGGCGGCAATTTTAAAAGCCCTGTTTGTCATTTCTGAGCTCTCCTTGCTTTCTGGAAGACTTCTGACTGCTGTGTTTTGACTTACTGCATTCCTAAAGTACCCCCCCCCTCTGGGGTAAGTGTCTAATACTTATGCACTGTCTTTTGAGGCCTGGTTGCATGCTCTTACCTTCCTATACCCTTCTCAGGTACTCATCTTCCTCTCCTATGGAGGCCGCTGCCCCAGCAGATCACCACCAGCCTAATAGGTAAGGGGGGGGGGGATTCCAGTGGTAAGTAGAGAAGATTGAAAAAGAGAGCAGGACCGTACTAACGCTACCTAATTGGTCAGCCCTGTCAGGTCCGCAAGATCATCCAAGTCAGGACGAAGAGAATCTTCGCACAGGAGAAGCTGCTCCGGCCATAGACGCAGCCGCTCACGCGGAAGAAGTCGCTCAGGCCGCAAGGGGAGTCATAGACGGAGTCGATCCCATTCAAGACATAGCCGTTCCTACCACAGAAGATCCCCTGCACGAGGACACCAATCCTCTACGCACCCTTCCCGCCCAGCCGGGAACGCTTGCTGGGTATGTGGGGCCACGGCCCTCCCAGACAAACTAGCCTGCCGTAAGTGCATAGATGAAGCCACCAGGGAGAAAGAGCCGGATTCCATAGAACCCACTGGAGTCTCTACTCCCCAGGTCTCAACTCCTGATGTGGAGTTTACGGCCTATAGCACCTCGCCCACCATTCCCAGTGCATCAAGAGATCAAGAACTCCCGTCGGATGATGAGGAGCTGGAAGCATCAGCTGGCTTTGATTTTGCGCTCATAGAACCGTTCATCAGATCGGTTAAGGAAGCGATTAACTGGGAGGAGCTTGAGGAGATACAGCCAAAACAGAGAAAGTATTTCCCAAACCTCAAGAAGGTTCCGGAGGCTTTTCCATTCATCGACGAATTAGATGAGCTGATTAAGGAGGAATGGCAGAATCCAGAAAAGAAGTTCAGTCTGTCCAACAGACTTACCAAACTGTACCCACTCAAGGAACCCAAAGTATCCCCTTTACTTTCTCCTCCAGTAGTGGATGCATCTTTGATGCATCTAGCCAGGCACGTGACGCTCCCCATTGAAGATGCAGTAACGTTCAGAGACGTGCTTGACAGGAAGGTGGATACAGACCTTAAGAGAGCTTACCTGTTCGCAGGAGGTGCCTGCAGGCCAGCGGTGGCATTAGCGGCGGTTGGAAAAGCTATCTCCAGCTGGTCATCAGCTACAGCGAGACTCGTCACTGAGGGCGCAGATCAAGAGCAGATCACCAAGGCCTTACAAGAACTTAGCCTTGCGGGAGATTTCGTGGCGGAAGCTTCCGTAGATACTATCAGATCCACATCAAGGTCCATGTTAGCCTCTGTAATGGCCAGAAGGGCGCTATGGCTTAAACCTTGGTCGGCTGACCCCGCCTCGAAATCAAACTGGTGCAGGATTCCGTATGACGGGGTGAACCTCTTTGGGGCGAAGCTGGATACCGCAATCTCTAAAGTGACAGGCGGGAAGTCGGGTCTCATACCATCGGACAGAAGGCCGAAACAACAAAGGCCACCTCCCTTTAAACGCAATCTTCCGGAGAGATACAGGGATGCAAAATCCTATAGACCCGGGAAGGAATACAGAAGGAGCTGGAAGAATCCCCAGACGTCCTTCCTCAAATTCCAGAAACCCAAGACCCCTGCCTCCAATGACCAGAAGTCCTTTTGAAGGTTCGCCCGCCCAAACAGCGGTAGTGGGTGCCAGACTCACAAAGTTCAAGTTGGTCTGGGCGGGAATGATAAAGGACCCATGGACGGTGTCCACCATTCATTTCGGACACAGGTGGGCATTCAGAGGTCGTCCTCTAAGAGACCAGTTCTGCTCAACCAGACTTCCTCCTTCTCAAGAGAAAAGACTATCCCTAGTACAGTATATCCAGGAGTTGCTCCAAAAACAAGCAATAGTGGAGGTACCGCTATCTCAAAGAGGCAAAGGTTTCTATTCCCCACTTTTCTTAGTGAAAAAGAAATCAGGGGACCTTCGTCCAGTCTTGGATCTAAAAAACCTCAACCGGTCGATACAGATAGAAACATTCAAGATGGAAAGCCTTCAATCAATCCTCCAAGCAATAAACTTGGGAGATTGGATGCTGTCAATCGACCTCCAGGACGCGTACTTGCATATCCCTATCCATTCCAAGTTTCCAAAAGTTTCTCCGGTTTACCCTAAACCATCGGCACTTCCAATTCCGAAGCCTCCCGTTCGGGATCTCTACCGCACCCAGGACGTTTACAAAGGTCCTATTACCTGTAATAGCCCACCTGAGAGAAAGCGGGCTGAGGGTCCACCATTATCTGGACGACATCCTACTTCTCTCAGACAGCCAGGACTCTCTCGTCCTTCACAGGGAAATCCTGGTCTCCACGTTACAGTCCCTAGGGTGGCTGATAAATTGGAAGAAGAGCAACATCCATCCCACACAGAGAATGGTCTTTCTGGGAGCCGAACTGGACACAAGGGAGAACACAGTGGAACTTCCGGGGGAAAAAATCCCTCCTCTAATTCAAAAGGTGAAAAGGGCAATCTCTGCTACAATGCTCCCGGCCAGGACATGTCTCAGTATCCTGGGCTCCCTAGCTTCCACCATTCCCATGGTCCAATGGGCACAATGGAATTCGAGGCCTCTCCAGATCTCCTTCCTGCATCAGTGGAAGGGCACATCAATGTCCCAACCAATCTTCATCTCCCAGGAGGTAAAGCAATCATTGAAGTGGTGGGTACGACCTCACAACTTGGGAAGATGCAGGCATATAATCACTCCCTATCAAGAAACCGTGACCTCAGATGCCAGTCTACAGGGATGGGGAGCTCACTATCAGGACCTTGCGGCTCAGGGTCGTTGGCCTTTCAGGGCACAGGATACAGTGTCGAATATTCTGGAGATGAGAGCAGCGTTCCAGGCTCTCCTGGCCTTCAGTTTTCATTTGAGGGGGAAGCACGTTCTCCTAAGGATGGACAACAAGGTGGCTGTTGCCTACATCAACAGGCAGGGGGGCACCAGAAGCAGGTCCATGTTGCAGGAGGTCCGTCCTGTTCTGGAATGGGCACAGCTGAATCTACTGGACCTAAGGGCGGTTTATGTTCCGGGAGTCCAGAACACCTTAGCCGACTCGCTGAGCAGAAATTTCCCCTCCAACAACGAATGGTCTCTGAGTCCACGAGCCTATGCTCTCATATCTCGAACCTGGGGCTCCCCAGAGATAGACCTAGCAGCAACTCCGGAGAACACAAAATGCCAGAGATTCCTATCAAGGATACCGTTTCCTTCGGCAGAGGGGACGGACTGCCTCCAACACCCCTGGAACTTTCACCTGGGGTACATTTTCCCCCCGACGCCTCTCATAGCGAGATTCCTCCTGAGGCTCAAGAAGTCAACAGCATTGGTGGTAGCAGTGATCCCTTTCTGGCCGAGGAGGCCATGGTTTACTACCCTCATGCAGCTGAACACGGCAGAGCCTCTGCCTCTCCCATTGACGACAGACCTACTCTCCCAGGGGCATCTTCTTCACCCGGACCCGGGGAAGCTACACTTGATGGCCTGGAGACTGAAAGGGCTAGGTACCTAGAGCAGGGCTGTTCCCAGAAGGTGGTGGATACCTTACTCCAGGCCAGAAGGTCTACTACCAACATCACGTACAGAAGAGTTTGGGAAAAATTTGTCTCCTTCTCCCAACAGCAAGGTTGGGACTCGTCCTCCACGTCGGTGTCTCAGATCTTGGAATTCCTTCAATTAGGCCTAGAAAAAGGCCTTAGGTCAAGCACCCTGAAGGTCCAGGTATCGGCCCTGTCCGCCTTGACAGGAGTTAAATGGGCGCAAGAGCCTCTGGTGATTCAGTTTCAGAGGGCCTGTCTAAAGCTGAGGCCCCCCAGGAAACCGTCATTCCCGGTCTGGGATCTCTCAATTGTTCTGGAGGCATTATCCAAGGAACCCTTTTTTCCAACGCAGAGCATATCCCTCTGGGATCTAACGCTGAAAGTTTCATTTTTGATAGCCATAACATCGGCGAAGCGAGTGTCAGAGATGCAAGCTCTAATGGTTAGCGAACCATATTTGGTTGTTCTTCCAGACAGGCTAGTCCTAAGACCTTCGGATCGATTCATCCCCAAGGTATCCTCATCTTTCCATTTTAACCAGGAGATTAATCTTCCAGCACTCAGCACGGATCAGGGAGATCCTCATCCACTAGATGTTAAAGGTACCGTCATGGAGTATCTCTCGGCAACAAAATCCATCAGAAAGTCGGAGAGCCTCCTAATTATCCCACATGGTTTCAGGAGAGGTCAAGCGGCATCCTCACGCACCATTGCTTCATGGCTAGTAAAGACCATCAAGAGATCTTACTCACTGAGTAACCATCAAGTACCTGAGGGCTTAAGGGCACACTCCACCAGGGCAGTGGCAACCTCCTGGGCGGCATATTGTAGAGTCTCGGCGGAGACGATTTGCAGAGCAGCTACCTGGTCCTCCAGGAACACCTTCATGTCTCATTATAAGGTGGATTCCGCCTGCTTATCCACGGTGGATTTCGGAAGATCCGTTATCCAGGCCAATTCCTCTATTATTTGATTAATAAACTTAGTTTGAATTCCCACCCAGTCTTTGCGAGTTACTCCCCAAAGTGTATGCTGCCATGATGCGACAGGAAAACGGAAAATTGTATACTCACCTTTCTGTAATTTTCCTTTCCTGTCGTATCTTCATGGCAGCATACAATCTCCCACCCGTCTAAGGTGATATATATACGGAGAATACTGGGCAAGGGCCATCTCTACAATTTATAGCTATGTAGTCCTATCAGGTTGTGGGGCCGGAGTCACAACCCAAAGTGTATGCTGCCATGAAGATACGACAGGAAAGGAAAATTACGGAAAGGTGAGTATACAATTTTCCGTTTTACTCAACACACAGCACACTTCAGGATTTATGCCTAAAACCCTAATTTGCACGTGCTTACATTCCACCCCTGAACCTAGCACCACAAAGCAATATAAGTCCTATGTGTATGAGAGCAAACAACAGTGGGTGATTGATAAATGCAAGTGGAATCAGGACATGCAAATACACTATATTACCAAAAGTATTGGGGCGCCTGACTTTACATGCACATGAACTTTAATAGCATCCCAGTCTTATTCCGTAGGGTTCAATATTGAGTTGGCCCACCCTTTGCAGCCATAACAGCTTCAACTCTTCTGGGAAGGTTGTCCACAAGGTGTAGGAGTGTGTCTATGGGAATGTTTGACCATTCTTCCAGAAGTGCATTTGTGAGGTCAGGTACTAATCTTGGACGAGATGGCCTGGCTCACAGTCTCTGCTCTAATTCATCCCAAAGTTGTTCGATCAGGTTGAGGTCAGGACTCTGTGCAGGCCAGTCAAGTTCTTCCACCCCAAACTCGCTCATCTATGTCTTTATGGACCTTGCTTTGTGCACTGGTCCAAATCATTTGGTGGAGGGGGGGTTATGGTGTGGGGTTGTTTTTCAGGGGTTAGGCTTGGCCCCTTAGTTCCAGAGAGAACTCTTACGACGTCAGGATACCAAGACATTTTGGACAATTTCATGCTCCCAACTTTGTGGGAACAGTTTGGGGATGGCCCATTTCTGTTCCAACATGACAGCGCACCAGTGCACAAAGCAAGGTCCATGAAGACATGGATGAGCGAGTTTGGGGTGGAGGAACTTGACTGGGCTGCACAGAGTCCTGCCCTCAACCAGATAGGACCACTTTGGTATGAATTAGAGCGGAGACTGCGGCTCATAAATGCGCTTCTGGAGGAATGGTCAATTGTTCCCATAGACACACTCCTAAACCTTATGGACAGCCTTCCCAGAAGAGTAGAAGCTGTTATAGCTGCAAAGGGTATGCCAACTCAGTATTGAACCCTACAAACTAAGACCGGGATGCCATTAAAGTTCATGTGCATGTAAAGGCAGGTGTCCCAATACTTTTGGTAATATAGGGTATACCTGGATACTACCATTCTCTTCAACCGTCAACTTGCTTTGGAGGCTTGGTGAGTCTGCAGGGGACAGCATCAGAGATCCGTTGAGTATAGCAGCTCAGTCTGCTTTATTATTTTAGCCCCTGCTAACATATCCATTGGCTTTAAATAAGTGATGCAGCATATTCAGATCCCTGCATGCAACATCATGTATAAATCTGTAAATGTATTGAAAGCTCTATGATTACTGTGTGAATGGATACACAGCAGGATTTTTGTTTGCCTTTTGATGCACCCCTTGAGATAAGTTTTGTTTTTACCATTCCCTGTAGCATAAAGTAGTTTAGAAACCATTTAACTGACTTTGCTTTTGGACTTACCTGTCTTTTCTATATATTCATATGTGCTCAGAATGCTACGCTAACATCCTCGCTATTTGATGCTAATATCAAGCCATGCGTTGAAACTCCGCTTGGTGGATAATGTTTACCATGCTGTGATAGTGTATACTACTAACATTTTCATTGTGTTGCAAGAAGCTCTGTCATGCTTGGAAGTGTTTGTCTGATGTGGATATTCAAACGAAAAGATTATTGTTCCTTTAACTAATTTGCACATTCTACAAAAGCACTGTCCTATTTTTTTTCCTTTGTTCCTAGTAAGTGGCAGAATATAAGTAAACACTTGGAGCACGACCAAGGAATTCCTGTGTGTGCCTGCAAAAGCCTGGTTGGATAGCTAAAAAGAGAAAAACACTCTGTTCATAATGTCAGTGAACAAACGCTAGGCCGAGGGATGAGTCATGCAGACAGATCTGCAATAAGACTAGGCACAGAGGAAAAATAGCATAAGCTTGCTGCTGAAGATCATGTTAATCCTCTCTGTATGGAATGGTAAAACACAGAATTACAAAATCAGACCTACGTGTGCCAGTATCTGTTATGTCTCATTTATTATGTGGCTGTGAAATCAGGCCGGTAACCATGATCAGTCCCATGAATAAGTTATTTAGTTTAAAACTAGTCTATCTTTAGTACCACTAATAACTATCACAATGCCCCCCACGTTCTCATGAATCAGGCTCCCTCCTACCACTGCCATCGCTTATAGTGCAATCTCATGAACCATTATATCTCACCTGCTGGTCTAGTGAAAATACAGTAATACTCATCTCTGAATGTGTAAAGAAAGCTGAACGATTGTGCAGTAAAATCCATTCTGTTTCTCTCCCATTCATGCCTGTCAGCCCCTACCCTGCTCGAATAGTTGGGCATTCCTGTTAGAGCTCTGCTTCAGCTAAGCTAACTATTACTCCTGCCCCCTTTAGGCTCGGTTCACATTGCCACGACCTGAAAGTCGTGTGACTTACAGTGTGACTTTGCCAGGCGACTTCCTGGCGATTTGTTGGCAACTTGAGTACTACTTGATGAAACTTGATGTGATTTTGAAGCGACTTTTAAGCAACTTTGAAGCAACTTTCAGGGAATGCCTGGGTAATCATTCTGTAATGTCAGATCCAAATCACATCAATATAGATGAGAATCTGACTTGGAGGCGAATCCCATTAAAGTCTATGGGCACAAGTCAGATATAAGTCCCTTTGAAGTAGTACAGGAACCTTTTCTAAAGTCGGAGCGACTTTAGTAGTGCTACTTAAAGTGGAGCTCCACCCAAAAGTGGAACTTCCGCTTATATGCTCCCCCCCCTCCGGTGTCACATTTGGCACCTTTCAGGGGGGAGGGGGGAACACGGGACCTGTTTTTGACAGGTCCTCTTCCCCACTTCCGAGAGACGGGCCGTGGCCCGATCTCCTGGAATTTCTGCCCCCCTCCTCCTTCGCCCACTGCCAGGCCAATTAGAAAGCACAGCGTGCCTTTCACAGTAGGGAACACTGCCTGTTTCCCCTACCAGGATTGGCGGCGGCAGCACCTAGGAGTCGATCCAAAGATCATCATAGGCGCCCTGGACAGGTAAGTGCCCTAATATTAAAAGTCAGCAGCTACAGTATTTTTTTTTTCACCCAGGCTGGACCTCCTCTTTAAGACAGCTCTCACTGACTTACATAGGATTTCACATGTCAAGGTTCGGTTCAAACTGCCGCGACTTGGGATCGGACTTGTGAGACTCCAAGTCATGGCTGAAGTAATCTATGCAATACATATATTAACTTGCCTATCCCTCCCGTAGACGTCCAATGAAGAAACGCGTAGGGCGTGGCCTAATCTACGTCTTGCATCATCTCCCAAAGAACACAGGACTTGTTGACGGTTCAATCCGATATCTTTTTTGCTTGATATGAGATGCTAGTATGTGAGTGCCGCTCTGTTATTTTTGGAAATAAAAGTTTGAAAAATGTTTTTTACGCTATGGGCATCCCTTCTCTTCTTCTTAAACACAAACACAATCCTGAGAGTGCCAGGAACTGCCGCACAGTGGCATAGACTGTGACTGCATGATACCCCTGCAGGGGTGAAAGAAGTTGCTGAGTGTTTGCACATTAGGAGCACGAGATTTAAAAACACTGTCACCAATGAAAATAAGAATAAGAGAACTGCACTGAATATATTTGTCTATCGAGAGGATTAAGCTGTCAGCACTATATTTCACAAGTGCACTTTAAAGGACTATTTAAAGCATTATTGTCTAATTACTTGGTATTTTAAGCACGAGTCACTTTATCACTGATCACATTTCCCCCTATCCCTTTTTCCCTTCCCACCCCTATTTCCCCCCTCCCCTCCTTCCTCATTCCCCCCCCCCCCTTTTTTTCCCATCCCTTTCCCTCCACACCAATGTATGTTATGTAACCATGTACGGCAGCATTACAAAAAGTCAGTGCAGCCTTGCCCCCAGTGTCCATGCTTGCTGCCGCTGCCGCCGACATATACATAGCTTCATGTAGTTTTAAATATGGCACCGCGGAGTTCGGAGGGACTCGGCGGAGCTGAACGAACACCGCCGAGATACACATAGTCGAGTGTATTCGACTCTTTCCGGCGCCGCTCACAGTCCCGCCCAGTCCCGCCCTATGATGGACATAACACAGGTCCAATGGCGGGACTGGGCGTGACTGTGAGCGGCGCCGGAAAGAGCCGAATACACTCGACTATGTGTATCTCAGCTCTGAGCAGTCACTGTGATTTCGGCGGCGCTCGTTCAGCTCCGCCGAGTCCCTCTGAACTCCGCAGCGCCATTAAAACGACACGCTATGTGTATGTCGGCGGTAATCGCCGCCGATAGATCACAATTAGTGGGGATCGGCGGGGATTGGCGCATAACACGCCCCCACTATTTTCCCCTGATTTTAAGGGGAAAAAAGTGCGTGTTATACGCCGATAAATACGGTACTTATCACATCCTCTGGACTGGACTCATCGGCTGGTCTCAAGATGTTGAAAGAGCTCCGGGCCACATGGCTTAGGCCCAAGCCAGCATTCAGAGCAAGGTCTCAAGATAGCAGAGCCAGCAGGCTCCGGTAAAGACCTGCAGCGAAAGAGAGAGAGAGAGAAAGAGCCAATGTGGTTGAAAAAGCCCTTTTTACAAACCTCAGTCACACCTCATCCAAATCCCCCCCCATTGCCAGTCCCACTCGGTCTTGGATGAATCAGAGTGTTCACAGGGCAGTCTTCCTCAATAGATTATATTGCTGACTGTCTTGCCATAATTGGCCTCTGGGGGCAGTGTTTGTCCATGAATCATCTCTATTAGCCATGGGCCGTCTTAGCTAGCTCTTATTCTCTTTGAAGCCTGTAATCACACATATCACAGCAGGTGGGCTTGAGCCAAGCCATTGTTATTCTGATATGCTACAAAGCTTTGATGTGTTTCATTCCAACTTAGGCCACCTGGCTGTATCAACCAGGAAATGAAATACTAGAAGTATGATATTAAACCATGTTGCTATCCAACAGTGGCAGTGTGAACCGAGCCTTACTGTGACATCTGGGTCACAGTATGCCTACAAAGTATGTAGGCTAGGGATGAGCCGAACACCCCCCGGTTCGGTTCGCACCAGAACCTGCGAACGAACCGAAAATTCGCACGAACGTTAGAACCCCATTGAAGTTTATGGGACTCGAACGTTCAAAATAAAAAGTGCTAATTTTAAAGGCTAATTTGCATGGTATTGTCCTAAAAAGGGTTTGGGGACCAGGGTCCTGCATCAGGTGACATGTATCAATGCATATATTGTATGGATATTCAGGGGAACCCCAAACCCAAATTAAAAAAAGGAAATGCGTGGGGCCCCAGGCCCTCTGAACAGCAGTATACAGGCGGTGCAAACAAGACAGGGACTGTAGGTTTGTTGTTAAGTAGAATCTGTTTGTAATTTTGAACTGGTACATTTTTAAAGTGTAGCTCCAGCTAAAAAATCTATTCTTAAGCTTTTTGGAAAACATAGGGAAGGGTCATCACCCCTGTGACATTTGTTTTGCTGTCTGTGCACCTCTTCAGAAGATTTTACCTCACTTTCTGTCCCAATGACAAATGTTTTTTGACAATTTGGGGTTTTTAGTGAAACAAGGATTGGTGATAAAGCATCAGTGGAAAGGAGACACGTTTTTCCCATATTGGGCACCCCCTCTCTCTGGGCACACGTTACTGCCTTCCTCTAGCTGGGTACCATCAGCGGAGCCTTCAAAACACTGGGCATCCTCCTGGAGCATTTACCCAACACTGTGGTCAAACAGTTCGAGGGACTCCTCAGGAGGACATGGTGGGGCTAGGGAAGGAGTGACTGATGCCATTGAGCTGAGGGAAGAGGCCGCGTTGGCAGCTGCTTTGCCAGACAAAGTACCCTAAGTCTGGGTGAGAGAGGATGAGGAGGATGAGGATGGCTTGGTCATCCACTCTACCAATTCTTCCACATGTTGCGGCTCAACACAGCCAGCTGCTGAAAAATAGGCCAAGCGTGTCCCACGGCCACGTGCTGATGAGGATGCACCGTCTCCACGACCAGCACTGTTGCCTCTAGACACAGAGCCTGCTTGCCCTCTTTTATTGGCTTGTGACTGTCTGCCTCTCCTTGTTGACCTTCCAGACATACTAATGGCCTTCAGTGTAGCTGCACAAAGCTGGGATGTATATATATACTGATACTGCAGCTAGCAGAATCAACTGCCTGCCTGTAGTAATTCTTAGTATGAGAACACCAGCAATTGTCTTCAGGTAGCTTTAGGTGCACACTGTGCAGAGGATACAGTACACTAACTGTAAATACTGTAACTGCCTGCCTGTGGTATTAATAGGAGCAGAACAACAGCAATTGTCTCCAGGTAGCTTTAGGTGCACACTGTGCAGAGGACGCACTACACTAACTGTAAATACTGCAGCTGCCTGCGGTACTGTACTAATAGGATCAGAAGAACACCACTAATTTTCTTCAGGTAGCTTTAGGTGCACACTGTGCAGAGGATACAGTACACTAACTGTAAATACTGTAGCTGCCTGTCTGTGGTATTAATAGGAGCAGAACAACAGCAATTTTCTTCAGGTAGCTTTAGGTGCACACTGTGCAGAGGACACAGTGCACGAACTGTAAATACTGTAGCTGCCTGCCTGTGGTATTAATAGGATCAGAAGAACACCACCAATTTTATTCAAGTAGCTTTAGGTGCACACTGTGCAGGGGATGCACTACACTAACTTGTAAATACTGCAGCTGCCTGCGGTACTGTACTAATAGGATCAGAAGAGCACCACTAAATTTGTTTAGGTAGCTTTAGGTGCACACTGTGCAGAGGACGCACTAAACTAACTTGTAGATACTGCAAATGCCTGCGGTGCTGTACTAATGGGATCAGAAGAACACCACTAATTTTCTTCAGGTAGCTTTAGGTGCACACTGTGCAGAGGACGCACTACATTAACTTGTAAATACTGCAGCTGCCTGCAGTACTGTACTAAGAGGGATCAGAAGAACACTACTAATTTTCTTCAGGTAGCTTTAGGTGCACACTGTGCAGAGAACGCACTACACTAACTTGTAAATACTGCAGCTGCCTGCGGTACTGTACTAATAGGATCAGAAGAACACCACTAATTTTCTTCAGGTAGCTTTAGGTGCACACTGTGCAGAGGACGCACTACACTAACTTGTAAATACTGCAGCTGCCTGCGGTACTGTACTAATAGTATCAGAAGAACACCATTAATTTTCTTCAGGTAGCTTTAGGTGCACACTGTGCAGAGGATGCACTACACTAACTTGAAAATACTGCATCTGCCTGTGGTACTGTACTAATAGGATCAGAAGAACACCACTAATTTTCTTCAGGTAGCTTTAGGTGCACACTGTGCAGAGGACGCACTACAATAACTGTAAATCCTGTAGCTAATAGGACTAATAGGATCAGAAGAACACCAGCAAAATTCTTCAGGTAGCTGCTAATACTGTAAAAACACCTGCCTGCCTGTCAGTGGTAGGAAGAGAATAACAGGAATGGATCTAGCTAAACTGAATACAATATATATATATATATATATATATATATATACATACACACACACACACAACACCTAGGATTTATATATGTATATATATATACACAATACACTGTAAGTGCAGCTAACTGACTCGCCTACCTAATCTAACTTATATCAAATGACACTGTCTCTCTGTCTATGTCTCTCTCAATGCCGGAACACACTACACAGGGCCGCCGTGCAGGAGGCCTTATATAGTGTGGGGCGTGTACTAAACCCCCTGAGCCATAATTGGCCAAAGCCACCCTGGCTCTGGCCAATTACGGCTCTCTGTACAGACGGCACTGTGATTGGCTAAGCATGCGGGTCATCGTGCATGCTTGGCCAATCATCAGCCAGCAATGCACTGCGATGCCGCAGTGAATTATGGGCCATGACGCGCCACTCGAATTTGGCGCGAACGGCCCATATAGTTCGTAATTCGGCGAACGACGGAACAGGTGATGTTCGAGTCGAACATGCGTTTGATTCGAACATGAAGCTCATCCCTAATGTAGGCATAGGACACACACCCTGCCACGCCCATTTTAATTGAGAACTATACATACAAAAAAGTATTGGTTAAAACCACATGTGCTTTTTTATGACTACTATTCCTTTATATTGTCTTTTAGGATTTAGAACTGCTGCAATTTAGAAATTGGATGAACAGCTTAGCCCCAGGAAACACTTTTTCAAAGATAAATATTGTATTTTATATACAATTATATAGATCAGACCAAAATGAGGGCCAAATGAGGAGGAAAGAGGGACAGGGAGACTTTTTTTCTGAATGAGGGACAGTCCCTCAAAATCAGGGACAATTGGGAGCTATGAGTAGTGACTGCACATTAATTTTTGAGCAAAGGCAGAGCTCACTTGCTTCTGCATAATCTGCTGTGAGTCTGCCTGTCTTTGAGAGAGATTTTTTCCTGGCAGTCTCATTGACATGTTCTCTCCTGCTGCATACCTTGGTCAAGCACCGGAGCCAGAGACAAGTGTATCTATACCACATGGAAAAATGGGACCAGGTGCTACATGCACTTTGTCTCCTGGGTACAGGAGAAACTTAAAGTATAACTAAAGGCAAAACATTTTGTAGCACCCTCTAGGTAGGTGCTAGAGGTAGGATTTTTGTTAGGACAGGTAAAATTAGGCAGGCCTGGCTGTTTGTTTTGATCTTATCTGGGCTGGGAGTGGGTCAGGGTAGCAGCTGGTGACTTACAGGCAGCATCACTGAGACCTCCCTCTTCTTTCCAGAGTATGCTAGAAAGATCTGGAAAGAGAGGAGAGGTGGAGCTGCCTGGGGTGTTTAAGAAGCCCTGACCAATCCCCAAAATGGATTGGAAGGGGGCAGGCCTCCTTAAATACCGAGGGTCAGCCCAGCTGGGGAGGAGCAGTTTGAGTGGAAGACCTGGAGATGGAGTGTTAGGCTGTTAAGGCCTTTAAGGGAGCTCCCCAGCCTGGGGGGGGTGACCTCGGGCCTGGGCTCGGGTGCGGACGGGGACCTCCAAGATATCGTGATGGTGTCCTAAACAGGTGGCACAGGAGGAGCAAGAGAGGACAGCGGGAGAGAGCACTGCCAGACAAGTCTCCAGGGAGAGGAACAACTGGTCGCAGCCAAGAGGGCTGGTGAGTGACATGCACAGCAGGAGAGGACTGGGGAGGCACGCCTGGGAGGACTGGAGCACACAATCTGGGATGGGTGCAGAACCAGAGGAGTGGACTGTGGTGTCATGGGCAATGGAGAAGGGCAGCTGCAGCCAGGAGGGCTGGCAGGGCCTAAAGATGGGTTACTGGGCTCAGTAGCAGCATGCAGGACAGCTAGCACCAGGAACTTTCTATTTTGCTACATTATAGGGGCCCACCTGGCTAAGCCAGTGTCAGGCCTAACCACTATGTGCCAGCTGTCCCCGAAGATTAGAGAGGAAGTATGTACAAGAGGAGAAATTAAGTGTGAATACAGGACTGTATATAGTTGTCCCAAGCAAGTTCTACAAATTCTAATGGGCATCCCATACTTTACTTACCCCATCCTAGTTCAATCCCCTCAATAAAGCTCCACCCTGGGTATTTACTTGATCCTGCCAGGAGGAAATGAACTAATTTTCCTTCCTGGAAGGATTTTAAAGGAGAAGCTATTTTAAAAAGGGACAACAAAGAGACCCCCGCCTACACAAAGTACTTTTGAGGCAGGAGAGGCTAGTGCCTCAGTCACTTTAATTTGTAGGTGCGTAGCTAAGGCTACAGCCCCAGAGTTTGTAAAGTCAACACCAAAAGGACAGCTGACCAACTGAAATCTGCAGGGCCCAGCTGTCAGTTTGATAGCTGTGTCCCACTGTGAGTGTAAAGAAAGATGACAACGGCTCCTGTAAGAAAAAAGCTTGCAAACAGTCATTGAAAATGTTGCTTATAAACAATAAAGATTACTCCACTGTATTTTGGCATCTTTGCTGTGTGTGTCAAAGGTCCTTGTCCTGACTTGGTTGTCTGGATGTTATGATGACCTAACACTGTAGCTTTAGTATTTTTTAGGTCGCTGACCTGACACAAATATTTAGAGCAGAAAAGTATTTTTTGTTTTATTTAAGAAGCTTTTGGAAAACATAAACAATGTGCAGTATTCAGGGCTTTTCAGCATACTTGTTCCAGGCCAGAGTCCAGTGGGAAACAGGGCTTTCATCTGTTCTTCTAGTCATGTGTGCGTAATGCTCTTTTGTTTAAGTTTTTAGACATAAATGATAAAATGTCAACAGTTATGACTCTCTAAGTGCTATCATCCACATTTACAAAAGGATTCTAATAAAACATAAAATAGCATTGAGAGACTATCAACATCAAAGATAGGATTCAATTTTTTTTTCAATATAGAAACTTTAATATTATATGACATTTTTAAAAAAAATGATCTCACAGTTTATAACACAGTATATCAGCCTGTATATATCGCCACAAATTACCCCAACATATAAGCCTATCACAGCTACCTGTCTGATTTTACAGTGCCTCGAAAAAGTATTCATAACCATTGAAGCTTTCCACATTTTGTCATGTTACAACCAAAAACGTAAATGTATTTTATTGGGATTTTATGTGATTACCAACACAAAGTGGCACATAATTATGGCACTTCTCAATGAGAACAGTAGGGGCATCAAACTCAAATTTGAGTCCAGCTTGGAGGAAATTCATTTCCTTGATCTTAAAATCACAGTCAACAAGGAGAGGTGTGTCACGTCCACTTTTTTCAAGCCAATTGACAGAAACTCATACAAATAAGTTTTAACAAATGTAAAAGGTTTTACACTATTTGGAGCCTTTATCTTTTATGTACCATGCCCACCCACCCATCGGTCTGAGCTTATAAGAGGCGGCTTGAGGACTTTTGAGCGTGCTCACTGTGTATTGGAACCAAGCTGTGTTTAACTACAAATGCTTACCCTGATCCTCTGTAATGGGGGATCATGGCAATCTGGTAAGAAGTGATTTCTTCTAATTGGTGGTGGATTTAGCACAACTTTTTGACAGCGTCGGGAGCCGCCATCACATATGTGGATGGACTGTATTATTTGAGCACTGGTGGACTTTACATTGAATTGGAATTTTAATAACTATTAATTATTTATGATTTTATGGTTTAGCGCAATTCTATTTTTCTTTTGATTTACTCACACTGTGTTTATGTTATACAGGAGAATTGTAGCTTCCGACATTCCTTAGAATTTTTATTTTTTTCTTAGTGCAGTTTCTTCACTTTTTTCTACATAAATTATGAAGAAGAAGGAAAATGATAAATGGATTTAAAAATTATTAGAAATATCTATAAAGTGTGGCGGGCATTTGTATTCAGCCCCCCGAGTCAATACTTTGTAGAACCACCTTTCATTGCAATTACAGCTGCTAGTCTTTTTGGGGATGTCTCTACCACCTTTGCACATCTAGAGTGAAATTTTTGCCCAGTCTTCTTTGCAAAATAGCTCTGTCAGATTGAATGGAAAGCGTCTGTGGACAGCAATTTGAGTCCTGCCACAGATTCTCAATTTGATTTAGGTCTGAACATTGACTGGGCCATTTTAGCACATGAATATGCTTTAATCAAAACCATTCCATTTTAGCTGTGGCTGTATGTTTAGGGTCGTTGTCCTGCTAGAAGGTGAACCTCCGCCCCAGTCTCAAGTCTTTTGTAGACATTAACAGGTTTTCTTTTAAGATTGCCCTGTTTTTGGTTCTACCAGCTTCCCATCAACTCTGACCAGCTTCCCCGTCCCTGCTAGAGAAAAGCATCTCCACAACATGATGCTACCACCACCATGTTTCACGGTGATGTGCAGTGTTAGGTTTCTGCCACACATAGCACTTGCTTTTAGACCAAAAAGTTCAGTTTTGGTCTCATCTGATCAGAGCACCTTCTTCCACATGTTTGCTGTGTCCCCCACATGGCTTCTTGCAAACTGCAAATGGGACTTCTTATGACTTTCTTTCAACAATGGCTTTCTTTTTGCCACTCTTCCATAAACGCCAGATTTGTGGAATGCACAACTAATAGTTGTCCTGTGGACAACAGGTGGTGCATTCAGCAGGTGGTGGCAATGTGTAAAACATAGAGGGTCGGATGTCAAGGTGCCATCCAGAATGTCCATTCCAAGCATACACACCCCTGTTTTGGAGAAGGAATGAGCCGACACCCCCCCGGTTCGGTTTGCGGCAGAACATTCGAATGGGCAAAAAATTTGTGCGAACACCATTAAAGTCTATGGGACTTGAACCTGAAAAATCTAAAGTGCTAATTTTAAAGGCAAATCATTGTCATAAAAAGTGTTTAGGGACCCGGGTCCTGCCTCAGGGTTCATGTATCAATGCAAAAAAAAGTTTTAAAAACGGCAGTTTTTTCAGGAGCAGTGATTTTAATCATGCTTAAGGGGAAACAATAAAAGTGAAATATTCCTTTAAATCTCGTCCCAGGGGGGTGACAATAGTATGCCTGTAAAGTGGCACATTTTTCCCGTGTTTAGAACAGTCTCTGCACAAAATAACATTTCTAAAGGAATAAAAGTAATTTAAAATCCATTACCAGGCCCTATATACTCTGAACGGCAGCAGTATACAGGGGGTCCCCGGGTTAAAAACAGGGACAGTAGGTTTGTTCTTAAGTTGAATCTGTTTGTAATTTGGAACAGGTACTGTACATTTTGTAAGTGTAGCCCCAGCCAAAAAATCTATTTTTAAGCTTTTTTAATAACATAGGGAAGGGTTATCATCACCCCTGTAACATTTGTTTTGCCATCTTTGCCCCTGTTCAGAAGATTTCACCTCACTTTCTGTACCAAAGACAATTGGATTTAGAAAATTTTGGGTTATTAGAGAAACAAGGATTGGTGATAAAGCATCAGCGGAGACACCTTTTTCCCATATTAACTCTTACAGGAGGGAATTTCCCTTCCTAGGTGTAGATTTCCTCTCACTTCCCGTTATCTCCCTCCGTTTCTAAGTAGGAGTCGTTTGTAAGTCTGATGATTGAAAATAGGGGACTGCCTGTATATACTATACGGCCTACCCTATACACTCTGCAGAAAATTGGGCCTTAGGTGTTGGTGGTACCAGAACACTGTAAGCCCTCACAGTTACTCTTGGTGGGCGCTGGAACGGGCCCTGATGTGAAATATTATATCAAGAATTGTAATTACGCGCCCCTGTTAAACAGGGGCATAAAAATTGGGCCTGTGGTGGTGGTGGTGGCGGCACAACACTGTAAAGCCTCACTGATACTTTTTTTGAGCGCAGGAACAGGCCCTGCAATGAAATATTAGATCAAAAATTGTAATTATACGCCCCTGTTAAACAGGGACATAAAAATTGGGCCTTAGGCGGTGGTGGCACAACACTGTAAAGCCTCACAGATACTTTTGTTGAGCGCAGGAACAGGCCCTGCTGTGAAATATTAGATAAAAAAATTGTAATTACGCACCCCTGTTAAACAGGGGCATAAAATTGGGCCTTAGGCGGTGGTAGTGGCACAACACTGTAAAGCCTCACAGATACTTTAGTTGAGCGCAGGAATAGGCCCTGCTGTAAAATATTAGATCAAAAATTGTAATTACGCGCCCCTATTAAACAGGGGCATAAAAATTGGGTCTTAGGCGGTGGTGGTGGTGGTAGTGGTGGCACAACACTGTAAAGCCTCACAGGTACTTTTGTTGCACGCAGGAACAGGCCCTGCTGTGAAATATTAGATTAAAAAATTGTAATTACGCGCCTCTGTTAAACAGGGGCATAAAAATTGGGCCTTAGGCGGTGGTGTTGTTGGTGGTGGCACAACACTGTAAAGCCTCACAGATACTTTTGTTGAGCGCAGGAACAGGCCCAGCTGTGAAATATTAGATCAAAAATTGTAATTAGGCGCCCCTGTTAAACAGGGGCATAAAAATTGGGCCTGTGGTGGTGGTGGTGGTGGCACAACACTGTAAAGCCTTACAGGCCCTGCTGTGAAATATTAGATCAAAAATTGTAATTAGGCGCCCCTGTTAAACAGGGGCATAAAAATTGAGCCTTAGGCAGTGGTGGTGCCCTGAAACGAAAATATTCTTAGAAGCTATCATCATGAAGATTGAGGAGGAATAGGATAGTCACTCAGCATAATAGGATAGTCACTCAGCATATGCAGCCTTCAAGGGATCCCACATCCATAGAAAAATCAATTGGTTACATCAGCATCAGGTAGCTGGTGATTCAAGATGGATTCATTTTTATGAATGTGAGCCGATCAACAGAGTCTGTGGACAGGCGCACTCTGTGATCGATTACAAAGCCTCCAGCAGCACTGAATGTGCATTCAGAAAGAACGTTGGATGCAGGAGAGGCCAGTAGCTCAATTGCATCTTGAGCAAGCTCTGGCCAGTGGTCCATCCTCAAGACCCAGTAACCTAGTGGATGTTCTGGTGGAAAGTTCTCCAAGTCTGATCTTGCCCCTAGATATTCCTGCACCATGTAATCCAGAAGCTGGCAATGGTTGCTGGAACCGATCAGACCTGGGTGCTGAGGACTGAAGAACTGTCTGAAGGCATCTGTCAGCCGGCCTCCTTCTCCACCGATCTTTCTGTGACTGAACGAAGCCTCAGCAACACGTTGTCCAGCACCAGGAAATTGTAACCTCCCAGGCTCAGGAAATGCATTGCACAAACCTGTCTGAAAGGCCTCTCAAAGATGTTTTAATCCTCTGCTCCCTCTGCGATAGCTAGATAAGTTCTGCAACTTTACCCTAATGTGGATCAAGAAGGGTTGCCAGCCAGTAATGATCCCTGTCCTTGATACCATGAATCCTAGGGTCCTTTTGCAGGCTTTGCAGGATCAGGGAGGCCATGCAGCGTAAGTTTGCAGAGGAATTCGATCCTCTGGGTCACTAAGGATCACATGATCCTCAACCACCTCCTCCCAGCCACAACAGCCACACTACAACTCCATGGGTTTCTGGGGACTGCAAACAATCCCTTGAAGACTGCTGCTGATGCTGAGTGTTATCCTCCACCTCCATGCTGACACAATCCTCCTCCTCCTCCTCTTCTTTTTCCTGTGTAATCGGCGGGCCTGCAGGAATACTATTATCTGGATAAAGGGGGCCTTGAGAGGTAAGGAAGTCCTCCTCTTCCTCCCACTGTTCTGCCTCAAGTGCCCTGTCCATTATTCCAAGAAGCGTGTGCTCCAACAGGAAGACAAGAGGGACAGTATCACTGATGTATGCGCTGTCACTGCTCACCATCCTCGTGGCCTCCTCAAATGGTGACAGGACAGTGCATGCATCCTTGATCAGTAGCCACTGGCGTGGCGAAAAAAAGCCAAGCTCCCCTGACCCTGTCCTGGTGCCATACTCACACAGGTACTCATTGATGGCTCTCTGCTGCGTGTGCAGCCACTGCAGCATTGCCAAAGTTGATTTCCACCTGGTGGGCATGTCACAAATGAGGCAGTTCTTGAGCAGGTTGCATTCTCTTTGAATGTCAGCCAGCCCAGCACTGGCATTATCTGACCGGCGGAAATGACCACAGACTTTCCTGGCCTGCCTCAGGAGATCCTGTAAGCCAGGGTACCTGCTCAAGAACCGTGAACCACCAAATTCAGGATGTGAGCCAAACAGGGAACATGGGTCAAGTGTCCCTGTCGGAGGGCGGACAGGAGGTTGGTGCCATTGTCACATACAACCATTCCTGGCTGAAGCTGGCATGGCATCACCCACCACTGAGCCTGCCCCTGCAGAGCTGACAGAATCCCTGCCTCAGTGTGGCTCCTGTCCCCTAAGCAGACCAACTCAAGCACCGCATGGCAACTTTTTGCCTGAGTGCTGTAGCCTCTTGAACACCTACGAAGCACCGCTGGTTCAGAGGAGAAATCTGCAGAGGAAGAGGCCATAGAGGAAGAAGAAGAGGAGGGGGTGAAGGAGAGAGCTGTGGCAGAATCACCACTAGCATTTTGGAGGCGTGGTGACGGAACAAGCTCCAACAATACTGAACCCTGTCCTGCATCCTTCCCAGCTGCCAGCAGAGTTACGCAGTGCGCCGTGAAAGAAAGGTAACGTCCCTGTCCATGCCTGCTGGACCATGAGTCAGCAGTAATATGCACATTACTGCTGACCGCCCTGTCCAACAAGGCCAAGACATTGCCTTCCACATGCTGGTAGAGAGCCAAAATGGCCTTCCGTGAAAAGAAATGGCGTTTAGGAACCTGCCACTGAGGTACCGCACATTCCACAAATTCACAAAAGGGGGCAGAGTCTACAAGCTGAAAAAGCAGCAGTTGCAGTGCTAGCAATTTGGCCACGCTAGCATTCAGACGCTGAGCATGTGGATGGCTGGGACCGAATTTCTTTTGACGGTTTAGCAACTGGGGTAGGGAAATTTGCCTGCTAAAATCCGATGTTGGTGTACCGCTAGCAGATTGGCCGCACCTATTTCTATACCTTCATTCCTCCCAGTGCAGGTTTTTGAGAAGACTGGAGGTATAGTGGGGTTGGAGATCCCAGCTGATGAGGAGCAAGGAGAGGTCCACCTTGTTCTTTGATGTGGGTCTTTTAAGTACTGTTGCCAACAGACTGCATGGGAGGTCATCATATGTCTGGTCAAGCATATGGTGCCCTTCTTGGGGGGGGCGGGGGGTGTGGGGGGGGTCGGGAGGGGTCCAGGGGCGGCTCTACCATATTAAGGAGACAAGATACCTTCTGCACTCCCCTCTACATCAGAGGGGAGTGCAAACGCTAGAGCTCTCGTTGGAGCTTCACCCTGAGGAGGGAGTTCTGTAGATTGGAACGAGAGAGGTTCCAACCTGGGGGACTCAGGGTGTTAATTTCACCATGGGGGGGGAGGGGGGGGGGTACTGGGTGGGGGAGGGGGGGGGGAGGGGATGGGGTGGGTGGGAGGATGGAGGGGGGAATGGGGAGGGTTTTGCAGGATGTGCTAGGATTATGGGAGGACTCTATAGATGAGCCAATCCCTAGGTATGCTGGAACTTAAATTCATCTCATACAATGTGAAAGGCCTAAACTCGCCCTGTAAAAGACATAAAATTTTAAATGAGTTAGATCGTCTAAGGGGGGATGTAATCTTTCTACAAGAGACCCATCTGACTCTCGACACTAGAATTAGGCTCTTCTCAACTAGGTTCCCCCAATGGTTCTATGGGGACTCCCCAGATAGGGGGTCGAGGGGAGTCGCCATTGGGCTCTCAAAGACTACAAATTTCTCCCTAAAAGAAAGATTGGTAGATCCGGATGGCCGCTTTATCTTTCTAAAAGGCAATTTAGGTCCTAAACTGGTCACCCTAGTAAATGTCTACTGTCCTAATAAGAAACCGACGGTCTTTTTGGGTCAGATCTTGAAAAAGCTGACTGAGTTCGGAGAGGGCGTGGTGATCTTGGGAGGGGACCTAAATTTTTGTTTGGAACCGGAATTGGATGGTACGTCCCGTGCGCAGGGGACAGGGAAGGTGCCACTTAGGGCCATCAGGCATAAGCTACACCAATGTCAGTTAATGGATGTCTGGAGGCTTCAGCATCCTAAAGAGAGAGACTACACGTTCTTCTCCCCTGTGCACGGGACCTACTCCAGGCTGGACTACTTCCTTATTGACCATAGCCTGTTAGATTGGATCAAGGAAACAAAAATAGAAGTAACGACCCTTTCAGACCACTCCCCGATCGCTATGCAGATTAAAATACCAGACGGGCAAGGGCGCCCTTATTCATGGAAACTGAATGAGGATCTATTGAGAGAGCCCGAAATTATAGAGAGACTACAAGAAGAGACGGACTTCTTTTTCAAGGCGAATGACACTGGGGATGTGTCACCGGCCTTACTTTGGGACTCATACAAAGCCTACATAAGGGGTATCCTAATCTCAATAGGTGCAGGTCTGAAAAAAAAGAAAAGAGAAGCCAGAAGTAAATTGATAGAGGAAATTTTTACCTTGGAGCAATCACATAAAAAAGCGAAGGGCCGGGATCTAGATAGCTATCATGCACTAGTGGCCAAGAGGGAGGAGTTAAGAGACTCGATGGACCTAGAAGCCAAGAGAGCCATAAACGCTATAACTAGGAACAACTACTACTGGGCCAATAAGTCCAGTAAACACTTGGCCAGGATACTAAGGCAAAAGAGAAGTAGGAACTTCGTGGAGAAAATACTTAGCAAAGAAGGGGAAGCAAGAGTGACGAATAAAGCCATAGCAGATGAATTTCAAAAATACTACAGGGACCTATACTCCTTGGGGCAACGGGGAGTAGAAGACTTATCTCGCTCGGATAGGAGAGAGGAGTTCTTGAAGGAGGCGGGACTAGGGGGCCTGTCACCAGAAGATAGTGAACTGCTGGATAGACCCTTTGTAGAGGAAGAAATCTTTGCAGCATTAAGGGAGTCTCCGAAGGGGAAAAGTCCGGGACCGGACGGTTTCACCTCTCTTTACCTTAAAAAGATGGGTCATATCCTGGTCCCGAGGCTTTGCCATTTTTGGAATGGCCTGGGAACAGGAGATGAACTGACTATAGAGGCCCTTACAGCTACAATTACACTCATTCAGAAGGAAGGGAAGGACGGTAAATTGTGTTCCAATTATAGACCAATCTCCCTTCTGAATGCAGATGTCAAGCTCTATGCAAAAGTTTTAGCAAATAGGCTTAAAGAAAAAATGGCAGACCTTGTGCACTCGGACCAGGCAGGATTTGTCAAAGGGAGACAATGTAGGGATAATGGGGTAAGGGCGGTGCTCCTCTTGGAAGTATGCAAACAAGGTGGACCCCCAGCTCTATTCCTGTCAATTGATGCTGAGAAAGCTTTTGACAGGGTAGACTGGGGGTTCATGTTAAACACTCTAGAGGCCCTAGGGTTTGGCCGGAGGTTCATCTCCTGGGTCAGGGCTTTATACAGTAACCCGGCAGGGATGGTGAGAGTAAATGGGACTACTTCCAAGCCATTTAGGATGTTCAATGGTACAAGGCAGGGCTGCCCTCTGTCTCCTCTTTTGTTCGTCCTGACCCTTGAACCACTCCTGTCTACCATCCGCAAAAATGTGGATTGTGGAGGAGTAAGGGTTGGAACGGAGGAGCACAAATTAGCGGCCTTTGCTGATGATATTGTGTTCTTCGTTACCAACCCTAGAATAACGCTTCCTAACTTACTCCATATTATTAAAAAATATGGAGAGGTTTCGAATTTCAAAATCAATTCCAGCAAATCCGAATGCCTAAACATAAACATAAGCAAACAAGAAGAAAGCCATTTGGCGGCAGTTTTCCCTTTTCCATGGAAAGAGGAGATGGATTATCTGGGGATAAAACTCGCCAATTCCTTCAATAGATTATTCGTAAAAAATTATTTACCTATGCTTGACGATACCAGACGAGAAGCGAGAAGACTCCAGACTAGACCCCTTTCGTGGTTTGGGCGAGTCAGTGCGATTAAAATGAGCCTAACACCTAAGATCCTGTTTAAATTTCAAATGCTGCCCATTCCTCTACCAGGGTATTTCCTGAAGGCCCTTAGGAGATTAATAGGTGGGGTAGTATGGGGGGGTAAAAAACCACGTATTGCCTACTCAGTTCTCAGTAGGGGGAAGAAAAAAGGGGGAATTGCCCTACCGGATTTTAACAGATATTACAGCGCAGTAGCGCTATCAAGGATCACGGAATGGAATAAAAAAGACACAGACAAACGGTGGGTTCACATTGAACACTATTTGAGTAACACAAACTTAGGACAGGCACTTTGGAATCCCCCAAAATTCAGAACACTGAGCACGCACACTTCACAATTAACGCAAAACACATTTAAACAATGGGATAGGATACACTGTAAAAATAAATGGTCATATAATTCACCATTGATACACATGAAAGATAATAATTTTTTTGAGCCAGGGAGGAGGGAGGTAGGAGGAAACTGGCTGAAGGATGACACGGTCCAACTGAAACACTTTTTACACAAGGGACAAATCCGCACATTTTCAGAACTCAGCACAGAATCTAACCTTTGGGTAATGAACAGATGGAGGTTTCTCCAACTCTCCCATTTCATAGAGAAACTCCCCAAGCCCCTAAGGAGTATGGAAGATCTTAGACCTTTTGAGCAGCTTTGTATAAAGGAACGGGCAGGAGGGACAATAACACAAATTTACAAGATCTTGGGAACTGAGGAGGAGTTGGTGGCTCCCCCCTATATTAAAAAGTGGGAACTGGAATTGGGGTCTCAATGCAGCGAAGAGGGGATAGAAAAGATCCTGAAGATGGCCCACTATGTAGCAATAGACTCCAGAAGAATAGAAAGCCACTTTAAATGCCTAGCGAGATGGTACGCAACCCCAGATAGGGTCAGTAAGATGGATAGGACTAAACCAAACACCTGCTGGAGAGGTTGCCCAGTCTTAGGAACAATGGCCCATATCTGGTGGGAGTGTCCCGTTATAAAAATCTTCTGGGGAAAAGTCCTAAGGTTAATAAAAGTCATTACTGGAAAAACAATAGATGAGGACCCATGGGTTTGTCTTCTCCACAGGACTTCGGACTCGGTAAAAAACTATAAATCTTCCCTAGTCCCTACTCTGTTGGACGAAGCCAAGAGACAGATATCTCTGAACTGGATGAATGTCTCGGGGCCTTGTATTCGAGAATGGCTGGTTAGCCTCAATGGTATATATAACATTGAACAGTGGGACAAGGGAGGTAATGAACCTAAAGAAGAAGAGCAAACAGGGAGATGGGCCGCCTGGACTAAGTTCAAAGGGACTTGGGACTATTTGAAAGAGATTGCAGATCTAACATAAGCGAAGGAATATTGATTCATACTCCGTTGAACTAGCACATTCCGAGGGGGGGGGGGGAGGGGGGGGGGGTCTTGGGGGGGGTCTTGGTAGGGTTCAGTTGGGCTGGAAGGTCTGAGGGGATATTGTTCTTTTGTTCTTTTCTGATTTTTCTTTTTTTCTCTGTTTATAAATGCTACAGGGGTCCAGGGGCGGCTCTACCATATTAAGGAGACAAGATACCTTCTGCACTCCCCTCTACATCAGAGGGGAGTGCAAACGCTAGAGCTCTCGTTGGAGCTTCACCCTGAGGAGGGAGTTCTGTAGATTGGAACGAGAGAGGTTCCAACCTGGGGGACTCAGGGTGTTAATTTCACCATGGGGGGGGAGGGGGGGGGGTACTGGGTGGGGGAGGGGGGGGGGAGGGGATGGGGTGGGTGGGAGGATGGAGGGGGGAATGGGGAGGGTTTTGCAGGATGTGCTAGGATTATGGGAGGACTCTATAGATGAGCCAATCCCTAGGTATGCTGGAACTTAAATTCATCTCATACAATGTGAAAGGCCTAAACTCGCCCTGTAAAAGACATAAAATTTTAAATGAGTTAGATCGTCTAAGGGGGGATGTAATCTTTCTACAAGAGACCCATCTGACTCTCGACACTAGAATTAGGCTCTTCTCAACTAGGTTCCCCCAATGGTTCTATGGGGACTCCCCAGATAGGGGGTCGAGGGGAGTCGCCATTGGGCTCTCAAAGACTACAAATTTCTCCCTAAAAGAAAGATTGGTAGATCCGGATGGCCGCTTTATCTTTCTAAAAGGCAATTTAGGTCCTAAACTGGTCACCCTAGTAAATGTCTACTGTCCTAATAAGAAACCGACGGTCTTTTTGGGTCAGATCTTGAAAAAGCTGACTGAGTTCGGAGAGGGCGTGGTGATCTTGGGAGGGGACCTAAATTTTTGTTTGGAACCGGAATTGGATGGTACGTCCCGTGCGCAGGGGACAGGGAAGGTGCCACTTAGGGCCATCAGGCATAAGCTACACCAATGTCAGTTAATGGATGTCTGGAGGCTTCAGCATCCTAAAGAGAGAGACTACACGTTCTTCTCCCCTGTGCACGGGACCTACTCCAGGCTGGACTACTTCCTTATTGACCATAGCCTGTTAGATTGGATCAAGGAAACAAAAATAGAAGTAACGACCCTTTCAGACCACTCCCCGATCGCTATGCAGATTAAAATACCAGACGGGCAAGGGCGCCCTTATTCATGGAAACTGAATGAGGATCTATTGAGAGAGCCCGAAATTATAGAGAGACTACAAGAAGAGACGGACTTCTTTTTCAAGGCGAATGACACTGGGGATGTGTCACCGGCCTTACTTTGGGACTCATACAAAGCCTACATAAGGGGTATCCTAATCTCAATAGGTGCAGGTCTGAAAAAAAAGAAAAGAGAAGCCAGAAGTAAATTGATAGAGGAAATTTTTACCTTGGAGCAATCACATAAAAAAGCGAAGGGCCGGGATCTAGATAGCTATCATGCACTAGTGGCCAAGAGGGAGGAGTTAAGAGACTCGATGGACCTAGAAGCCAAGAGAGCCATAAACGCTATAACTAGGAACAACTACTACTGGGCCAATAAGTCCAGTAAACACTTGGCCAGGATACTAAGGCAAAAGAGAAGTAGGAACTTCGTGGAGAAAATACTTAGCAAAGAAGGGGAAGCAAGAGTGACGAATAAAGCCATAGCAGATGAATTTCAAAAATACTACAGGGACCTATACTCCTTGGGGCAACGGGGAGTAGAAGACTTATCTCGCTCGGATAGGAGAGAGGAGTTCTTGAAGGAGGCGGGACTAGGGGGCCTGTCACCAGAAGATAGTGAACTGCTGGATAGACCCTTTGTAGAGGAAGAAATCTTTGCAGCATTAAGGGAGTCTCCGAAGGGGAAAAGTCCGGGACCGGACGGTTTCACCTCTCTTTACCTTAAAAAGATGGGTCATATCCTGGTCCCGAGGCTTTGCCATTTTTGGAATGGCCTGGGAACAGGAGATGAACTGACTATAGAGGCCCTTACAGCTACAATTACACTCATTCAGAAGGAAGGGAAGGACGGTAAATTGTGTTCCAATTATAGACCAATCTCCCTTCTGAATGCAGATGTCAAGCTCTATGCAAAAGTTTTAGCAAATAGGCTTAAAGAAAAAATGGCAGACCTTGTGCACTCGGACCAGGCAGGATTTGTCAAAGGGAGACAATGTAGGGATAATGGGGTAAGGGCGGTGCTCCTCTTGGAAGTATGCAAACAAGGTGGACCCCCAGCTCTATTCCTGTCAATTGATGCTGAGAAAGCTTTTGACAGGGTAGACTGGGGGTTCATGTTAAACACTCTAGAGGCCCTAGGGTTTGGCCGGAGGTTCATCTCCTGGGTCAGGGCTTTATACAGTAACCCGGCAGGGATGGTGAGAGTAAATGGGACTACTTCCAAGCCATTTAGGATGTTCAATGGTACAAGGCAGGGCTGCCCTCTGTCTCCTCTTTTGTTCGTCCTGACCCTTGAACCACTCCTGTCTACCATCCGCAAAAATGTGGATTGTGGAGGAGTAAGGGTTGGAACGGAGGAGCACAAATTAGCGGCCTTGGAGATGGATTATCTGGGGATAAAACTCGCCAATTCCTTCAATAGATTATTCGTAAAAAATTATTTACCTATGCTTGACGATACCAGACGAGAAGCGAGAAGACTCCAGACTAGACCCCTTTCGTGGTTTGGGCGAGTCAGTGCGATTAAAATGAGCCTAACACCTAAGATCCTGTTTAAATTTCAAATGCTGCCCATTCCTCTACCAGGGTATTTCCTGAAGGCCCTTAGGAGATTAATAGGTGGGGTAGTATGGGGGGGTAAAAAACCACGTATTGCCTACTCAGTTCTCAGTAGGGGGAAGAAAAAAGGGGGAATTGCCCTACCGGATTTTAACAGATATTACAGCGCAGTAGCGCTCTCAAGGATCACGGAATGGAATAAAAAAGACACAGACAAACGGTGGGTTCACATTGAACACTATTTGAGTAACACAAACTTAGGACAGGCACTTTGGAATCCCCCAAAATTCAGAACACTGAGCACGCACACTTCACAATTAACGCAAAACACATTTAAACAATGGGATAGGATACACTGTAAAAATAAATGGTCATATAATTCACCATTGATACACATGAAAGATAATAATTTTTTTGAGCCAGGGAGGAGGGAGGTAGGAGGAAACTGGCTGAAGGATGACACGGTCCAACTGAAACACTTTTTACACAAGGGACAAATCCGCACATTTTCAGAACTCAGCACAGAATCTAACCTTTGGGTAATGAACAGATGGAGGTTTCTCCAACTCTCCCATTTCATAGAGAAACTCCCCAAGCCCCTAAGGAGTATGGAAGATCTTAGACCTTTTGAGCAGCTTTGTATAAAGGAACGGGCAGGAGGGACAATAACACAAATTTACAAGATCTTGGGAACTGAGGAGGAGTTGGTGGCTCCCCCCTATATTAAAAAGTGGGAACTGGAATTGGGGTCTCAATGCAGCGAAGAGGGGATAGAAAAGATCCTGAAGATGGCCCACTATGTAGCAATAGACTCCAGAAGAATAGAAAGCCACTTTAAATGCCTAGCGAGATGGTACGCAACCCCAGATAGGGTCAGTAAGATGGATAGGACTAAACCAAACACCTGCTGGAGAGGTTGCCCAGTCTTAGGAACAATGGCCCATATCTGGTGGGAGTGTCCCGTTATAAAAATCTTCTGGGGAAAAGTCCTAAGGTTAATAAAAGTCATTACTGGAAAAACAATAGATGAGGACCCATGGGTTTGTCTTCTCCACAGGACTTCGGACTCGGTAAAAAACTATAAATCTTCCCTAGTCCCTACTCTGTTGGACGAAGCCAAGAGACAGATATCTCTGAACTGGATGAATGTCTCGGGGCCTTGTATTCGAGAATGGCTGGTTAGCCTCAATGGTATATATAACATTGAACAGTGGGACAAGGGAGGTAATGAACCTAAAGAAGAAGAGCAAACAGGGAGATGGGCCGCCTGGACTAAGTTCAAAGGGACTTGGGACTATTTGAAAGAGATTGCAGATCTAACATAAGCGAAGGAATATTGATTCATACTCCGTTGAACTAGCACATTCCGAGGGGGGGGGGGGAGGGGGGGGGGGTCTTGGTAGGGTTCAGTTGGGCTGGAAGGTCTGAGGGGATATTGTTCTTTTGTTCTTTTCTGATTTTTCTTTTTTTCTCTGTTTATAAATGCTACAGCGGTCTTTCCCTAACGACTTTACCCCACGGGGATTGTTTTGTTATATTTGTTATATTTATATTAAACAACAAATAAAGAATTTAAAAAAAAAAAAGCATATGGTGCCCAAGCGGCTGCTGTTTTGGCCACGTTTGATAATCTTCAGACATATGTTGTAAACAGCAACGATGCGATCTGCTGCACATGTGTCAAAAAAGGCCCACACCAAAGAACTTTTCAAAATATGTGGGGAGTCAGAAGCGCCCTGCACCTGCTTAGCTCTGCGTTGTGATGCAATAGGGTGGCTGCCCTTAAGCTGCCCCCTGGAGGGCATCCTGCCTCGTTGTAGATGTGCCTCCTCTTCCTCCTCTCTTCTATCAGGCACCCAAGTAGAGTCAGTGACCTCATCATCCCCTCCCTCCTCGTCACTGGAGCAAACTTGGCAGTATGCAGCAGCTCAGGGAACACGACTGCCACTTTATTGACCTTCTTGGGCACCTCCTCTCTCTAGGCTCACGTTACTCCATTCCTCAACCTGGGTACCATCATCGGAGCCTTCAAATAGCTACGCATCCTCCTGCAGCATGTACCCAACACTGTGGTCGAATAGTTCGGGGGACTCCTCCATGCATGATGGTGGGGTTAGGGAAGGAGTGACTGTTGACATGGAGCCGATGGAATAGGCCGCTTTGGCAGCTGCATTGGCAGGCAAACTACTCTGAGCCTGGGTGACAGAGGATGAGGAGGATGAGGAGGGCTTTGTTATCCATTCCACCAACTCTTCTGCATGTTGTGGCTCAATAACACTGCCAGCTGCAGAAAAAAAGGACAAGTGTGCCCCACGGCCACATGATGAGGGTGCTGCTTGTCCTCTTTTAGTGGCCCGTGAGCGTCTGCCTCTCCTTGGTGGCCTTCCAGACATGCTGTAAATTTTGTTTTAGCAAAACCACACTACACTGTATTGTGTACTGTGTACACCACCAGAAAAGTAGTAGCAAGTGCACTAGGGGTGCACGGTACTGTGTACACCAACAGAAGTGTAATAACAATGATGGGTGCACTGTATGTATTGTGTAGGGATGAGCCGAACACCCCCCTCCCCCAGTTTGGTTCGCAGCTAAACTTGCAAACAGGCAAACAATTTGTTTGAACATACAAACACCGTTAAAGTCTATGGGACACGAACATTATTAATCAAAAGTGCTCATTTTAAAGGCTTATATGCAAGTTATTGTCCTAAAAAGGGTTTGGGGAGTCTCCCACATGCCTTTTCGTAAACTCAAAACGTGCCATTTTGTTTTTTGCTGAAAGTAATGGCTTTCTTCTGGCCACTCTGCCATAAAGCCCAACTCTATGGAGCGTACGGCTTATTGTTGTCCTATGTACAGATACTCCAGTCTCTGCTGTGGAACTCTGCAGCTCCTCCAGGGTTACCTTAAGTCTCTGTGCTGCCTCCCTGATTAATGCCCTCCTTGCCAGGTCCGTGAGTTTGTGTGTGTGGCCGTCTCTTGGCAGGTTTGCTGTTGTGCCATGTTCTTTCCATTTGGTTATGATAGATTTGATGGTGCTCCTAGGGATCATCAAAGATTTGGATATTTTTTTATAACCTAACCCTGACTTGTACTTCTCAACAACATTGTCCCTTATTTGTTTGGAGAGTTCCTTGGTCTTCATGGCAGTGTTTGGTTAGTGGTGCCTCTTGCTTAGTTGGGTGTTGCAGCCTCTGGGGCCTTTCAAAAAGGTGTGTATATGTAATGGCAGATCATGTGACACTTAGTTTGCACACAGGTGGACATCATTTCACTAATTATGTGACTTCTGAAGGTAATTGGTTGCACCGGAGCTTTTTATGGGCTTCATAACAAAGGGGGTGAATACATACGCACATGCCAATTATCAGTTTTTTATTTCTGAAAAATAGTTTTATGTATATATTTTTCTAATTTTACTTCACCAACTTAGACTATTGTGTTCGGATCCATCACATATAATTCAGATTAAAAAAAACATTAAACTAAAGGCTGTAATATAACAAAATAGGTAAAAAGCCAAGGGGGGTGAATACTTTTGCAAGGCACTGTATAACCTCTGGAAAGGAAGTGACACATGATGTGGGAAGGCACATCACAGCACACCATTAACCCCTGAGTTACCAAACATTAACCCTTAATGCAAAATACCAGCAGCATGTTAGGTACCTGCCTACAGACTGGGCTCACAGGAAATGGGCAGAATGACATAACGTCCCTCTGCCCTGAAGATGACCTCCACCACTGGGCTGAGCAGGAAGTCAGGAACGTGAAGAGGGTAGGGGAAGCCTGGCAATATTTTTTTTTTCTTTTTACAGGATGGTTTGGTAGGGGACAGGAATTTAAAGATTAAGAAAAAAAACTTGACGTTCTACTTTAAAAACAGAAGATAATAATTTAACTTTCAGTGTGAAAATTGTTCACTGGCGGGCCATTAAAATACCATCCACCCTATTTGAAACACAGAACATTGTATTTTGTATATACTTGTGGCGTTGTTAAATTGACTAACTCAAATGTCATCCTCTTTAGAAACATATAGATTATGAAATGGATTGAATTTAAAAGTGGATCTAGTTGTAATATAGAAAACTGCCACCAGGGTGCACTGTTCTACATCACATATTTCTATAGTCTTGAATGTATTTTGTCCTCTCCCTTGTGCTTAGAGCTTTGAAAAGAATACACATGTTTTCTGCATGTTTGCACTCACTAGAAAGTACAAGGCTAGAAATAGCATCATAAACCTCAAATATGTTTACCTGAAAATGTGGATATATAGAAGATATACCTGAGTGAAAACAAAGCCCTTTCCCCTTCTGGCGAAGTAGTATAATAACAATTTGCTAGGAAATAGTTAACTAATCCTTTATGCGAGGAACTGACTGCTGTGCTCTTCATAATAAATGATATTTTATGTCTGCACATCTTAGACAGCTGGTTGCTTATCATCCATAATCTGCCAGGTTTTCTGTTCTCTGCTGGCTGTGCATTAATGCTCCGCTACCTTATATGACATGCTGACCTACTTCTGCGGAGATCAGAACGGCTCATCCAACTTAAAGAAAGCCGCAGGGGGCCCAGATCGTACAGTATGTGAGAGGTGAAATGAGGTAACGGGGATTCTACTGCAAAACATTCATTGTGCCGCTTCTGTTCTCAATAGACTTATGACAGACATAATAATTCTATAGGCAGCCTATGGATTTGTTGGGAAAGCATGCTGTTTTCTCACATAAAGCTATTTCTGGTACACACAAACAGATTACAACAAAAACGAAAAAAAATGTATTATTCATTTACTCTGAAACAAGACATATTTATCGTGGATCAAATTACAGCTACATTTGAAAGAAGCCATTATGAGCAGTAGTCTGTACAGTATATCAAAAAAATTGGCCTTGAGGTTTCTGATTTTGTGCCTAATTGAAAGTGAGATAAAGGGAATAAACGCCTACAAATATTTGTTACAGAGCATAGAGAGATGTTGTTGGGTAAACAATTCTGGCCCACGTTAGACTATGTGGTTGAGTGCAATGGTACTTCCTTTGATTTAAACCCATATTTAAAAATTTTTTTTTTTTGTAAAACACTTTTTTTAGGGGGGGGGGGGGGGGCCTGTTTTTGGGTTTTTTAATTTTTTGTCTATGTGATTCTAATTTCTTTGTTTAAAAGAAAACGAGAAAAATTAGGTTAATGGGGGATTGTTTTTTGGCAGAACAGGCCAAGGATAGTTGACAAGTGCTATGGTGACACGTCGGGCGCACAAACTTATTGCCCATGGATTGGTATCCAGGCGTGCACATGTGCACAAGAATGTGCATGTGCACAGGAATGCATGCACACGCGGAAGCATGTCCACAGTGTCTATTGGCGCCAGATGGCCTATTTAAAGGATGCTCAGATTCATGCTCAGTGCTGACTGGTCTTCAGCTGTTCCTTTGTGCCCTGCTTGTACCATATATTCTATCCAATGCTGACCTGGCTTGTTATTGACCTGACCTTGGATCCTGTATATGCTTCTGCTTATGTGTTCCTGACCTCTGCTTACCCTTGACCATGTTGCTGTCTAATGCTTCGGTACTTTATTGCCTGCTCGGTTTGGCTCCACCTTATTCCTGAGTGCTTGCTCTGGCTGGCCTTCATTTGAGCTCCAGTTGTCGCAGTGTGTTCTTGCTTCAAGCCTGCTGGGAGCTCCTACAAGCCACACATCCAGAACCTGCAATGCCGATGGAGTGCCCCTTTAACCTCAGCTGGTCTACCCTGCATTGCCTCTGTTCCTGACCTGATGCCCTGCCTGACCCACTGAGTTTACGTCCACTGCTGCAAGTTCTGCTGTCATTACCTGCTGGCACTTGTGCACCTCCTGTCTCTTGGCACCATCTGTTCCACGTTCAGTGGGGCCTGGGCTGGAGATATAAGAGGCCAACCTTGTCAATTCAGGCTCCTACCAGGTACATGACAAAGGGGCTTCTGTAACCCTTAGGAGCCTTTTAATTCATTTTGCCCCTCTAACCAAAATAATGAAATGTTGCCAACATGTTACTTTTCAACCCCTATAAGAAGCATGCAAAACATTCTGGGCAAAACTCAGCTGGAATAGAAACGCAAACATGCAAAAGCCATGCAAGATGCATTTTGAATTGCACTGTGTCTGTGTGAATGACCTTTGCAGTCAATCTAGTGGTCAATAAAAGAAACTACTGTATTCACATCGCAGGGCATAACGTCTCAGGAACCATGCCAATAGGCAGACTTTATGAGCTGCATATAGATTTATAAATCTTCCTGGGGCAACATCAGGATAACTGCAGTGGTAGCTGGACATTTCTTTTTTTTTTCTAGCCCAAATTAAACTGAAGAATAACACTAAAATGTAGGTAACAGGCCATTGTAACAGATGGAACAGAAGAACACAAGGTGCAGCATTCTGTTGCACAAGCCAGTGTGCTGACCACTGTTCCTGACCTGCTATTAAACCCTAGGCTCATTTGCAGAGATAAATCAAATCTTCTTATGTGAAGAGGTAATTGTCTCTAATTTACTGTGTAATGTGTTCTCTTCAAATATCCAATCAGGTGCAGGAGAATTTAAAAAGTTGACATTCTCCTTCACACGATTGGATACTGAACACAGGTTGTTTTGTGAGCTTCAAGGAGAACTACTGGCGCATAGGGGGAATGTTCAAAAACAAAGTCCAGCCAGCTTAAGAGAACAGTGTCTCTTATAAGCAATACAATAATATGGGATGGGAGGCAGTCTTCTGTGATCACAGGGCTGTGATGAGTAGATGGTAAACTTGGAAAGTTCAAGGATCACTTATGGCTGCTGACCTCAGAGTTGTAAAGGCTCTGTATGGTAAAAGCAAAAGAAAAAGAAGGACACGCCAATCTAAGTGCAGTATCCCAAGAGTTTTAATACAAAAGTAAGATTAGGAACACTTACAAGAGAAAGGATTAAAATGGGCTCATCTGTAAATAGATCTCCAGGGCATGGTGCTTGTCATCAGTAGGAGTATCAAGATGGGGAAGATGTGTGGACTTCCTGCTTCCATGGGGATGTGGTCATCACTTTCGAGGCTGTGTGGATGGATGGATATTTGCTGTCCTCAGCGTCCTGTGGCCACCAGGAGATCTTAAGTGCAACAAGCTTGGAATGTGGACCAAGAAACTGGAAGTGACGTCATTGGAACGAGATGAGGCCAGACTGAATGGGAAAATGCTGTGGATAGAATAGGCTACGCGCTCGGAGGGTTCAGCTCCTTCTACAGGCCTCACACTTTATTAAATCAAGCCCTATGTTTCAGGAAAATAAACCATAGTCTATATATTTATTTATTTCAGGTACTTATATAGCGCCGTCAATTTACGCAGCGCTTTACATATACATTGTCCATTCACATCAGTCCCTACCCTCAAGGAGCTTACAATCTAAGGTCCCTAACTCACATTCATACATACTAGGGACAATTTAGACAGGATCCAATTACCGGTAACCTACCTACAGTAAGGATAATACATCAAAGAGGAGGTGTGATCTATAGAAACCCATCAGTCTTCTTGTGTGTTTTTTTCAATGCAGGTTGATAAATTAAAGTACACCATTGTTTACTTGGATTGTGACTCTTTCTGTATTTTCTTCCTAAAAGAAAGTTTCTAATTTATGCAACCCTGAAAAAGGGTAATTCAGATTGGTTGCTATAGGGAGCTCTATTTTGGAATTGAAAAAGAGACCAATATATGCCATATAATGGAAACGAATCATTTTAACAATGAACATACACTATATTACCAAAAGTTTTGGGACACCTGCCTTTACACGCACACAAACTCTAATGGCATCCCAGTCTTAAGACCCATACACACGATACGAAAATCAGATGGATCTGGTTCCCTGCCTCCAATTCACAATAGCAGGAGATTTTGACCGGCTCTCTATGGAGCCGGTTCACATATCTCCGCAGCAGATCAGGTGCGTTTTTGCGTCTTTTGGTCCGTTTCAGGTCCGAATTCAGCCCAAAATTCAGGCTGAAATCAGACCTGAAACGATGAACCAGGATGCACCGGACCCCTGCTGTGAGCCGCATGCGGTTAATATGTGAAGCTAGCCTCAAACTACATATATCAACTTGGTTGGTAATTACATTTTGTTTTTTTTTTTTATAAAATAATGGGATAGCCTACCCTAATTTTCCCTACTTCCCCGAGGAGGGTAAATAAATTATGCTATACCTATGCACAACCAAATTGCATGGTGTTTAATTATTCAATAATAGTAATTAATTTATCAAGTACATTTTTCCAGGTTAATATCGCACCTTAGTATATTGCCGTTTTTATATCAGAAGAAAATAAAGAGTTTCCAGTCCTGAATTACGTCTGTGACTATGTATTTTACAGCTGAGTGGGTTCCTGTGAGATTAGAAAAAAAAAGTACACCTGGTTTATAGTTTGGCTTTTGGCACCTGCACAGTTCAGAAATCTATTTTCAATGTGCTGTAGCAGATTTCCTCTTGTTGGGAACTTTGGTGTAATAAAGCACATTTTACCAGCTGTGTGTCTGTTTGTTCTAATACCAGGTGGCATTGCCTTGCCATACGCAGATCGTTCTATTTTTAACATTTCCCTTGATTACTGTTCTGACTCTCTAATCGTGTTCTGCCCAGAGCCGCTCTAACCCCATTATTTGAGAAGCGTGATCTTATCTCATGCTAGTTTAATTTGATATTTAAAATATCTTGCACTTGCCATAAATTGGGCTGTCAGCATATACAGGCCAGCCTAGTCAGCATGTGATTGTGTACTGATATGTAAAAGTCATCATGTCTCCATTGCTCTTCCTCTCAGGAGGTGAGGTGAGGGATTGTCACTATTGTAGCATTTAAAGGGAATCTGTCGCAAAGCTGAGGACCTGTGTGATTAAGCTGTGGCAAAAGCTACCATTCCATGACTCAGGTGCCATATGCCAGTTCTGTATTAAATATACAAAACCTGTCCTGTAACTATTGTATACTGTAGGTGTCAAATATTGCTTTTTTTTAGCTGTTGCATAAATGGTCTAATATTTGCAGTTGTAAGTATCTCTGGATATAGTTATACTACTTAAAGTGGATCTACATTGCATCTGAGCACCACAAACCAAAAATGCTATTTAATTAATTTTTAATAATCAAGCAAACCATTGATCCACTACACCCCCTAGTATTTATGGCCAGGGTCATCTTGAATAAGAGCGAATAAATAATGTAGCATTTACCTCCTGGAATCCATCTGCCCTTAGCTCAGCCATGCATACAGGAGGGTGTGCTTAGCTGAGAAAACCCCTCCTACCCTCCTAAAGCTTCCTGGGATGTATGACATCATCTGCCTAGGCCTGGAAACCGGGAAGTAACTGAAGAAATGTAAAAAAAAAGTTTAAAACAAGTAAATACGATATACTTTCCCATCTCTTTACTAATGCTAGCAGCATGAGGATTAAAAATAATCATTGTTGATTGGGAGACTGAAGTTCCACTTTAAGAGCGTAATAACAAATACCATTGGTGGTCAGAGATGATAATTATTGCAACCATGCCTGATTTTTAATCTATGTTTCTTGGCTGTCTCTAGCATGCTGGATCCTGGAACTCCTGACTCCCTGATTCTGACTCGCTCAAGGAGAGACAAACATCTCCTTAATGTTCTTAGGGATATTTCGGCTTGCCTATGGTTACCCCCAAGACCAGGAGAAGCACTTGTTTATGTGTCCTTTGTATTAGGGTCATGCCAAATGGAGTGGATTGCATTGCATAGTGATATTTAGTGATTCTGAAAATGTTTCACAAGTGACATAAACATTACTGCTAGTCAAGGTTACTACTTTGCTACCCGACAGCAAAAACTCAGTTGCTAAATAAAAAAAAAAAAAGCAGAAACGGGGCAACAACAGAAGAGTCTGGGCAGCCACAGAGTGATTATGGATAATAAAAGTTGAATTCAATGACTCTACCACTGGCAAGCTATCACCAGCAACAGGATCTTCCATTTAACATGGGCCTTAAAAAAATATATATTTTACTGGAGATCAGTCTTGTTCAGACATTTGTTATCAAATTTGTTATTAAATAATGGATTTGCTGTTAATGGGGGAATGTCTGGCTGTGCACGATGAGTGGGAACTGTTGGTGTTTGTATATACTTTAATTTTGAGCAGCTCTGTGCCTTCTGATTATGAATTTTCTTCCATAAAAAAAGCCTAGCCACACACGTGTCTACTTTATGACGGAGTCCCTTTTATACATTACATTACATTACATTTTATACAACACTTCACATCTATAAACCTGCTCTAGTTTATAGACAATAACATATCCTGTTAGTTATGCTACACCCTCTTTGAGTCCTTGAAGTGAAAAAGCAGTGAAGAATGTGTTTTCTATTTATTGCAATGCATAGGTGCATTTAATGGCAGCGTCATTCATTCATTCATGCAGATCTAGTGCTGCCTGAAAAGGAAAAGCTTTTTAGCCACAGTTGCAGCCTATTGTAATTTAGCATTCATCCCTTGCTTCTAGGTCTGCGATTCGGTTCTGTGCCAGTGGACAAATGGTATTGTTCTGACCTATATAATCATTTATCTTGGTGACCATATACATTTTTAGGTGATTAAAAGTTAATTACAGTTTTTGTTTGTAAAGTCTAAAAAACAGCCTTCAGCTGGCCATACACATTACTTTTCTTATTCAGCCCCAAGGCCTGAATGAGATAAACCACCTGAATTCCCCTTCTACTCTAAGCAGCGTAGATGGACAAATCTACAGTGCTAGCTATTCTATTCTGACACAAAAACAGAATAGTTGCTCAGGGGACTTTAACCACTTCAGCCCCTTCCTGACCAGAACACTTTTTGCGATTCGTCGCTTTAACTGACAATTGCGTGGTCGTGCGACGTTGTGGCCAAACAAAATTGACGTCCTTTCTTTCCCACAAATAGAGCTTTCTTTTGGTGGTATTTGATCGCCTCTGCGGTTTTTATTTTTTGCACTATAAACAAAAAAAGTGTGACAATTTAAAAAAAAATGCATTATTTTTTACTTTTTGCTATAATAAATATCCCCAAAAAATATATAAAAAAAAAAAAATTTTCCTCAGTTTAGGCCGATATGTATTCTTCTACATATTTTTGGTAAAAGAAAAAAAAAAATCACAATAAGCCTATATTGATTGGTTTGCGCAAAAGTTATCGCTTCTACAAAATAGGGGATAGAATTATAGCATTTTCATTATTATTTTTTTTCTTACTAATAATGGCGGCAATCTGCGATTTTTATTGGGACTGCGTCATTATGGCAGACACATCGGACAATTTTGACACATTTTTGGGACCATTGGCATTAATACAGCGTTTAAGGCTATAAAATTGCATTGATTACTGTAAAAATGTCACTAGCAGTGAAGGGTTAGACACTAGGGGGCGATTGAGGGGTTAACTGTGTTCCCTGGAAGGTGATTCTAACTGAAGGGGGAGGGGACTGACTACAGGAAGTGAGAGATTGTGGTTCCTAGAAACTGTCAGAACAGAATAGGGAAGTATGTGTTTACACACACTTGTCCTTGTTCATTCTCTCCTGCACACGATCGCTGTGCAGCGGGTGCACGCACGCACCTGCTATCCCGACCCCGTGAGCCCATGTATAGCTACGACGGCTCGCGCAGGGGAGCCAATCTGACTGGATGCAGGTGCTGCTTGGCCAAGAATTTTCCACCTGGCTTCTTTGACAAAAGTAAATTGCAAATTGGACTATTATTGAGCCAGGTGGTTCCCGACAAGGTCACCCACAGACCGAATTTCATCTGATTCAGCAGGAAACAGAAATTAAATCTGTGTATGACCAACTTTAGGCCCTGGCCTGTCAGACTTTTCTACAGATTTTTATTATTATTATTATACAGGATTTATATAGCGCCAACAGTTTGCACAGCGCTTTACAATATCAGGGAAGACAGTAAAATTACAATACAATTCAATACAGGAGGGATCAGAGGGCCCTGCTTGTTAGAGCTTACAATCTAGAAGGGAGGGTCAAGTGGAACAAAGGGTAGTAGCTGTGGGGGATGATCAGATGGACAAAATGAAAATACAGTTGTTAGGTGTGGGTAGAATAGGCTTCTCTGAAGAGGAGGGTTTTCAGGGATCGACTAAAAGCTAATAGAGTAGGAGATAGACGGACAGATTGGGGTAAGGAGTTCCATAGGCTTGAAGAGGCTCTGGAAAAGTCTTGGTTACGAGCATGGGAGGAGGTGATGAGAGAGCAGGAGGTCTTGAGAAAAACAAAGAGAATGATTAGGTTGGTATTTTGAGACTAGGTCCATCATGTAGCTGGGGGAAGAGTCGTGGATTGCATTGTAGGTAGTTGTTAGTATTTTGAATTTAATTTGTTGGGTGAGCGGAAGCCAGTGGAGGGATTGACAGAGAGGAGTAGCAGAGACAGAGCGGTTGGTAAGGTGGATGAGTCTGGCAGCAGCATTCATGATGGACTGAAGGGGGGATAGAGTATGCAGAGGTAGGCCAATGAGGAGGGAGTTGCAGTAATCGAGGCGAGAGATGACCAGGGAGTGAATTAAGAGCTTTGTTGTGTCATTGGTTAGAAAGGGGCGTATTTTGGAGATGTTCCAGAGGTTGAGGCGGCAAGGTTTGGACAGTGATTGGACATGGGGCTTAAAGGAGAGTTCAGAGTCCAGGACTGCTCCTAGTACCTTGGCATGTGGGGATGGGCTGATAGTTGTGCCATCAATTTTGACAGAGAGATCAGGGGAAGAGGCACATGGTGGAGAAAAAATGATAAGTTCGGTTTTGGATAGATTAAGTTTGAGGAAGTGGTGTGACATCCAGACTAATATATCTGATAGTAAAATAGTGATACGTGAGGAGACTGAGGGAGTGGGTTGAGGGGTAGAGAAATAGATTTGAGTGTCGTCAGCGTGGGGAGGCTATCAACTGACCCAGGGAGGAGGTGTAGATTGAAAATAGGAGAGGTCCAAGAACAGAACCTTGGGGGACCCCAACAGAGAAAGGAAGAGGAGAGGAGGAAGTAGAATTGTAGGTAACGCTAAAGGTTCAGTTAAATAAGTAGGTAGAAAACCAGCGAAGAGTATAGTCACGGAGACCAAAGGCATGGAGTTTTTTGAGGAGGAGGGGGTGGTTAACCGTATCAAAGGCAGCAGAGAGGTCCAGAAGCAGGAGTGTCCCTTAGTTTTGGTCGTTAGTAGATTTTTTCTTAGTTTTAGGAGAGCAGTTTCTGTGGAATGTTGAGGACAAAATCCAGACTGAAGGGGATCAAGAAGGCTATTATCAGCAAGATGGACGCTCAGTCGGTTGTAGACGGTTGTAGACTAGACGTTCAAGGAGTTTGAATAAAAAGGAGAGGAAGGAGATGGGGTGTAGGTTGTCAAGATTGGATGGGTCCAGTGAGGGCTTTTTAAGTATGGAGCAAGCAAGTGCATGTTGTAAGGAGTTGGGAAAGATACCAGAAGAGAGGGAGAGATTGAATATGTGGGTTAGAGAGTGTAGAATAGAGCTAGAGGGTGATTGTAGCATTGTAGCATGAGGTGTAAGGCATGGAGGGTGTCTGAACAGTAGAGATCTGCTCGTGAATTATATCAATCTTCTGTTTGAAGTGATTGGCTATCTCCTGGGCAGTGAGTGAGTTAGTGGGTGGAGGAAGTAGAGAGTTGAAGGTAGAGAAGAATTGATGGGGATGGGATGATACGTTTTTAATGAGGGTGATGAAATAGGTCTCCTTGGCAGTGAGGAGGCTGGAATTGTATTTTTGGAGGGCAGATTTATACTGGCTGAAATCTTTCTGGGACCTCGTCTTATGCCACAGGCACTCGAGAGCACGGCTGTGTTTTTTCAGACTTCTAGTGTGATCTGTTTGCCAGGGTTGAAGGGGATAGGGGCTGATTATGTGTGTAGTGTGGGGGGCCAGTGTGTCCAGTGAGGCTAGAAGTGAAGTGTTGTAGACAGAAGTGGCTAGGTTGGTGCAGGACAGAGGTGCGATTTTGTCAGAGAGGCGGTCAGTAGCAGAGTAGAGAAGAGAAGGGTTGAGATGGGCGAAGGTTTACAGTTAGGTGTATGGAGGGTGAGGAGGCAGAGGTGAGGGAGAGAGTGAATTTAATAACGTAGTGATCAGAGAGAGGGTAAGGATAGTTGGAGAGGTTGCATGGAGTGCATAGGTGGGAAAATACAAGGTCAAGGGTGTTGCCTTCAGAGTGAGTAGGAGCAAGTCTCAATTGCTTCAGCTCAAAGGAGGAGGTTAGACTGAGAAGTTTGGAAGTTGCAGGAATGTTAGTATTAGTAGGGATGTTGAAGTCCCCAAGAATGATTGTGGGGATTTCAGAAGAAAGAAAGGGTAGCCAAGCAGAGAAGTCATCAAGAAAGGATGATACTGAACCAGGGGGCCGGTAGATCACAGCTATCCTTAGAGAAACTGGGGAGAAGAGCCGAATGCAGTGCACCTCAAATGAGGAGAGTGACAGAGAGGGGGTGGGTGAAGTACTTGAAAGGTGCTATGTGGGTCTAAAAGGATTTTTACTTTGTTATCTCGCAGATGCTACAGGAGAAGTTTAACCTTCAGCCAAAAGCACCTTGAAAGGACAAAGCATAAGGTTACCATCATTATCAATACATTTTGGCACTACAAGATGACTTAAATATACCTTTTGTGTTGTTTCAACAAAATTCTATTTTTTGTCTTGTGTGTGGATATTACATTATGTTAGCATTCTTTGTGATTTATTAGCCCGCTGAGGAGTTTAAACATTGAGGACAGAAGGCAAGAAACAGGAAGTTTGTCTGAGGAACATTTGATTCTCTATGTAGGACATTATTTATACAAAACCCCAGTATGCAAATAGCAGCTGGGCCCTGTGGTTTTAACCGGTATTCAGCAATATTTAACCCTGACATTCACATGTGAAAGGAAATTTGCAATGTAGCCATGAGCACTTGAAATGAAGATGTTGTACAGAGACACAAGATTCGGGCTATCAATGACTCACCAAGCAGTGAAGCACCTTCAAAACTACATCTGCAATGGAAATTCCCATATTTATAACCTGACATGTTATTTTTAAAAGGTAGCTCCACTGCTTTTTAAATACGTTTTCTAGTGTGCAGATTGATGGCCATTTTTTTTCAACTGTAGAAACCATTAATTGCGGGTCCAGCTCATACTAGTGCTAATTAATTGAGACTATGCTGAATGTATCCAAACAAAACATGCAATGTTCAGGTATGTGAAATATTTACTGTGTGTATATGCATGTATTAGTATATGTGTGTGCATGTGTTTGTGTATATAATGTAGAGCTTGCAGAGAGGTAGTCCAGACTCCAAAGTGAGTTAAAGGGCTTATTGCCCATGTATATTCATCTCTGTTGCCTCAAACACATAGCAAAAGTGTTTCCCTCATAGGGATCTGTGTCAGCACAATCCAGTATACACAACAACACATTCAGCCTCCTGGTTAGTTATGAGACATTTTTGGGTCAGCTGAGACCTGCAGACTGTTCCAGCACAGCCTGCATATAGTCTCTCTCTCTCCAGCACACACCACACACTGCTTATCCCAGAGAAAACTTAAATTTCCCCCAGGTGGGGAAAGGGTGCTGTCTGCGCTTAACCCCCTGTCTACTGCTAGGCAAACCTAAATCTATCTCAAGTTTATCTTATAAAATGCTACAGTCCTTATATTGTAAAAGGGACAGACTCAATTGGTATTGGCAGCTGTAAGCCAGGCAAAAGATAGGGTCACCCAGGAGCAGTCCATTCAAGTTTGTCCTGCACTTTCTTTCAGCAAAGCAATAAACACAGTCAACAGCTTGCAAAACATACAAAAACCATCAGCTCTCAAATTCACAATAAAGAAAACAAAAATCCATAGAGCTTGATTTACTAAAGGCAAATATACTGTGCACTAGGAAGTGCAGTTGCTCTAGATCTGAGGGGGAGATCTGAAATCAGGAGAAGCACTGATGATTTCTATTATCCAATCATGTGCAAGCAACTGACACATAATCACACACATAGGTTGGACTTGATGGACTTGTGTCTTTTTTCAACCTCACCTACTATGTAACTATGTAACTATGTAACAAATATGTTGTTTTTTTTATTTTGCTTGCATGTCCCCTTGAGATCTAGAGCAACTGCACTTGCAGTGCACAGACTATTTGCCTTTGATAAATTAAACCCATAGTGTTCATATGATGACTAAAAAAATAGAGAACAAGTGGATTTCAGACTCCAGCAGCTCCTGGTAGATCTGGGAAAGGTCCCTCATAGGCATGCAAAGAAAGAAAACAGCAGGGTGCCAGGTTACAAACAGATAAAATCACCAGTTTTAATGTGTAGTACCCTTACATGTAAAAACGTGTATAACAGCTCAGATAGCCAGGGCAGAGGATACATAAAGGACAGCATGGAACAGCAGTCAAAGAAGACCAATGATTGGCTGCAGGGGCATGGACAAAAAAAACTGCCTGACAAAGGAGGATGGCCTCAAACGCATTGCGGCCTGCCTCCTTTCACCTGTCACGGCTTCCAGTGTATGCCTAGAGCAAGAGCTAGCGACGCTGGGTTTTTTTCCATCCCAGCGGGGCATATTTGATAAGGGCTAAATTCTAATGGCTAGACAACTGGGTCAAAGTAACTCCAAAACTGTAGCTCTTGTGGGATGTTCCCAGTCTGCAGTGGTCAGGACTTACCAAAAGTGTTCCAAGTAAGGAAAACCAGTTATCAAGCAACAGGGGTGTGTAGGCAGGTGCAGTCTATATTCTCCACTGCAGGTGATGCTCGTCTGCAGTGGCAATGCAGATGGGGGAGGAAGTCAGTAGGAACCTAGTTCCTCTATAGTTTCCTCAATCGCAATTGGATGCTGGCTCCCCATGTGACTTTGGTGGCCATCTTCGGCCAGGCAGAGTCTATTTAAGACCCTGGTTCCCGGGCTTGCCACGTATTTTTGTGAGTGGCAGTGTAGGGACAGGCTACCTGTCTGTCAGGGACAGTACTTAGCGTCAGGGAAAGGTTAAAGAGGAAAAGGGAAAATGCAGGGACATGCTATCCTTCCTGGATGCCTCCCCATTTGGGTATGGACAGGCCAGGCTGCATTCCACTCCTCAAGATAGACACTGTTGGCATCTCAGAGTCTTCAGTCTACTGTTCCATCGCTGTACAACTCGTGAGTGTTCCTGGCCGGGTAGCCATCCCACTGGGTCTGTTGTGTGTTCCAGGACTTCTGTTACAATATATTCCCATTATTGCACTTGGACTCCATGTGTTTTCTGTTCACCGCATCACACTGCACCTACCCACAGGTGGCCAATGCTCATTGATGCACATGGGAAGCATAGGCTGGCCCGTGTTGTGCTATCCAGTAGAATTACTGTAGCTGAAATTGCTGAAAATAGGTAATTCTAGTTGTGATAGAAAGGTGTCAGAATGCACAGTGCATTGCAGTTTCTTGTGTATGGGGCTGCATAGTCACAGATCAGTCAGGGTGCCTTTGCTGACCCTTGTACACAGCTAAAAGTGCCTGCATGGGCTCGTGAGCATCACAATTGGACCACAGAGCAATGGAACAAGGTTTCCTGGTCTGATGAATGACTTTTTATTTTTGTTTTGTACATCATGTGGATGGCCGGCTGCATGTGTGCCACTTACATGGAGAAGATATGGCACCAGAATGCACTATGGGAAGAAGGAAAGCCAGTCAAGGCAGTGTGACACTTTGTCTAGTGGTGCCCATGTCTCCATGGGCTGGACTGTTTTGGTGGCAAAAGGGGGACCTACTCAAAATTAGATGGGTGGTCATTTTGTTATGGCAGGCAGTCATAATGTTATAGCTGATCCGTGTATACCTCTCAAGAGTTGTATACAAAATGGACCATCAGCACTTTCCTATTTCATCGACATCTCATACTTTAATACCTGTATTGACAAAGCACAGGTTCACTTTAATGACCGCATCTGGAAAAGTTGTAATTAAAATAAAATACTAAAAAAAAAGTTTGCTTGTGCTTTAAAAACCCAGCATCAATTCACATTGATGCAAACTTAGTAAACTCTGCATCACAACTACTGATCTTTACACTGGACTGAGTGCTGTCTTTCACAGCTCTGTCTTTGTGCTGAGAATAAGCAGCGAGCACAAGTAGTTATTTTCTTAGTATTTTCCTCAATTACTGTGCACATCTGCTTCATATCTTACCATAAATATATATTTCCCTGTATTTCTGTACATGGCCTTATAAATGTACACAGAGAAAAAATGTTAACCAAAATACACAGCATACACACAATATGAGTGTTCAAAGGCAATAGGGCCTAAGATTATCACCTCAGAAGCAGTTGTTAGCTGAGTTGATGTAGGCCCCTTTCACACTTGCGCGACTTGTCCTGGGACTTGGGACTACAAAGTCGCATGACAAGTCATACCCCATGATTTCCAATGAGTACCAATTCATCTCTGTGCGACTTCAAGCACTGACTTTAAAGTAGTCTGTGTACTACCTTGGTCCGATTTTGATGCGAGTTGAGGTCCATAGACCTCAAGTTTACACAGGCATTCCCTCAAATCGCAGCAAAATCACAGCCGCGAAATTGCGGTAAAATCACGGTAAAAGACTTTGAAGTTGCGGTAGAGTGAAAGAGGCCTTGCCTAGCTTTCCTAAACAAATACATCAAAAGCATATGTGTGCCTATTGCATTAGGGTGTACACCCCAAATTTCAAACATATGCGTGTGTGTGTGTGCATGTGTATATATACTGATGGTCTCAGTAGAGCAGTGGACGGTGTCAGAGCAGTGGATGGTGTCAGTAGAGAAGTGGATGGTGTCATAAGGGCAGAGATTGGTGTGAGTAGGGCAGTGGACTGGGTCAGTGGTTTTTATTTTTATTATTTTTTACGATTTTATTTTGTAAGCAGAAAAAAAGCTAAATTCTTTTTTAACTTGGTGAAATATCAGTGGTCTAAACAGGAGGAATATGCGCCACACAGTGATTAGGGTGTTCCCAGGCACACCTGGCACACCCTGTGCACACGCCTATAAACAAAAAGGTCGGTGTTGTTTATATTGCACAAAATTATTACAGGTCATTGGCCTTTAGAATATCAGCACACAATGTTAGTGTCGCACACCTTGCAAAAGGAGCCTGATGAGAGGAGGATGGCCTCCCTTTCACCTTCAGCTAAAGGCCCCTGATAGCGTGAACAAGGAGTACGAAGGCAATTAGTGGTATCAGTGCCTCACTGGTGTGCTTCATCCTGGTACGGGTGAATGGGAGCCACTGGTTGGCTCATGATGCGGGACTTCCCTTGGAGAATAACCGGCTGGAGACCGGTCACTGGAACAGCAGATGCATTGGCCAAATCAATAGCCTGATAAGCAGACAGATGTGTAGTAGGTAGAGTTGTAGGCAGGTAGAAGAGATGCAGGAGTTATGATTTGGTTTGAGGTCGAGCAGGCCGGGTCAGGAGCTAGTGGGCAGATCAGGTACAGAACCAATAGCGGGTGCAAGGTCAGGTTCAAAGTTGGGGTTGGTATCAGAAGAGCAGATCTAGAGTAAGATAAACAGGTGGAAGTGTGGTCATGTTACAAACTAAGGTCAGTACAGGCGGACAGCAAGAGCAAGTCAGAAGAAGCCAGGTTGATATCAGGAAGTCAATCAGGAAATACTGGGCATAGGTTAACAGGTACTGCTGAAGACACATCAGGTATCCAGTTGAAATAGTCTTCATGGTCCCAAGAATAGTAGAACGTGTTCATCCATGTGTACACATTTGCGCACAAGTCAACCTGCAGTTATGCGCATATGTTTGTACGAAAGTGCTGTTTTCAACACTGGCGTGACCTTCCTGACAGTCATGCCCTGTACACACGACTGGTTTTGCCGTCGGAATAAACTTTGAAGGTTTTTCCAATGGAATTCCACTCAAGCTGTCTTGCATACACACGGTCACACCAAATTGCGACCGTCAAGAACGCGGTGACGTACAACACATATGACGGGACAACACGTACGAGGACCCGTCAAGAACGCGGTGACGTACAACACATACGACGGGACAACACGTACGAGGTCTCATACTTGCTTCAGAGCATGCGTCATTTTTGATATGTCGGAACAGCATAAAGTCGAGCAGTTTTTCCCGATAGGAATTTGGAAAAATATAAAACATGTTCTCTATCTAAGTCTGTCTGAATTTTCGACATAAAAAGTCCGATGGGGCATACACACGGTCGGAATATACGATGAAAAGCTCCCATTGCACTTTTTCTGTCGGAAATTCCGACCATGTGTACGGGGCATCAGCAATTAATTTATAAAATGCTTACGGGAAGGCAATGCCGATAAAAGATTGTATTTGGTGATAAGCAGGATGTCAAGACTTATACTCACCGAGGCCAAGATGCCGAGAGCGGCTCGCCCTTACGACCACGCGCACCCGACCCCTGGAAGTGATACAGGAGTTGGGGACACGCGGAGGCACGGACTTCCGGTAGTGGTGGGATCCCTGAAGGGCCGGAGGGAGGTCCGGGTATACGTTGGGTACTGAGGAGCTGCAAAGACAAGCGGTTAGATCCGAACCGGGGTATCAGGCAGCACAAGTCTGTAATTCAGGCAGAGGTCAGAACCAGGGTATCAGGCAGAGCAAAGTCCGTTTATTCAAGCAGAGGTCAGAGGTATCAGGCAGGCAGAGTATCCAGTAATCAGGCAGAGGTCAGGGGTATCAGGCAAGCAGAGAGAATAATCCGTTAATCAGGCAGAGGTCAGGGGTATCAGGCAGCAGAGAGAGTAATCCGTTAATCAGGCAAAGGTCAGGGGTATCAGGCAGGCAGAGAGAGTAATCCGTTAATCAGGCAGAGGTCAGGGGTATCAGGCAGGCAGAGAGAGTAATCCGTTAATCAGGCAGAGGTCAGGGGTATCAGGCAGGCAGAGAGAGTAATCCGTTAATCAGGCAGAGGGTTCAACACACAGACACTTGGTATACAGGATAAAGTAGCAGGTACAGGGAACAGGGTACAGCTGACGACAAACCAGCAACCCGACTGGGTGCTGGAGCCGTCAGATGTAGCCCTCCGGCGAGCGCGTCAGCGTGACGCGCCGCCGGGCACCCGCACGGCCACGGCGCGCACACGGGGACCGCCGTGCACCCGCGTGCGCCGCACCATCGGGCCGCGAACGGGTGTACGGCGTAGCGGGGGTCCTCCGCGCATGCGTCCTGGAGCCCGGCGGACGGAGGCGGCCTGTGCCTCCTGACAGTGCCCCCCTCCTAAGGGCGGACACTGGACGCCCAGGCTGGACATCAATTCCGGATGGTCTCGATGGAAAGCTTGAATTAAGCGTGGTGCATGCAGATTCCTTGCGGGTTCCCAAGAGTTGTCTTCAGGTGGGTATCCCTTCCACTGGATCAAATACTGCAGTTGTCTGCCCTTCTTCCTACAGTTAAGGATGGATTCCACCTCAAACTCATTCTCCCCATCCACCCTAACTGGTGGAAGAGGAAGTTCACCTCTTTCCGGAAAAGTGCTGTCCACTACAGGCTTCAGCAAGGACACATGGAAAACAGGATGGATCCTGTATGTTTTTGGTAATGCTAGCTCCATAGCCACAGGGTTGATAATCCTTTTGAAATTTTGAAATTGAAATCCAGACAGGCTTGGCCAGTCCATCACCTTTACCCACAATTGCAGTTGGGTGGTTCAGGTGCCCCAGGAAAGGATCAGTTCCATAAAGGAACTGATTCATTTGGTCAAAACAAAGAAAAATCCTACTTTTCGACTTTGCATTAAATTGTTGGAAAAGATGGTGGCTTCTTTCGAGGCCGTTCCTTATACGCAGTTTCATTCAAGACTGCTACAAAACAATATCCTGTCAAATTGGAACAAGAAGGTCCAAGCTCTGGACTTCCCAATGCATTTATCCCCCGATGTGCATCAGAGCCTCAATTGGTGGTTTATATCCAAGAATCTTCAAAAAGGGAAATCCTTTCTATCAGTTACCTGGAAGGTGGTAACAACAGATGCCAGCCTTCTGGGCTCGGGAGCAGTCCTGAAAGAAGCGTCTGTCCAAGGGAAATGGTCCAAATCAGAGAGGACCTTGCCCATCAATATTCTAGAGATTCGGGCAGTACGCCTGGCCCTGGAGGCCTGGACGCTCAGACTACAGAATTGTCCTGTCAGAATTCAATCCGACAATACCACAGCAGTGGCCTTTATCAATCACCAAGGGGGCATGAGAAGTCGTGCGGCCCAGAGAGAAGTGAATCATATTCTTTCTTTGGCAGAAAGCAACATTCCTTGCCTATCAGCAATTTTCATTCCAGGGACAGAGAATTGGCAGGCGGATTACTTAGTCGCCAACAATTGTTCCCGGGAGAATGGTCCCTTCATGCCGACATCTTTCTGTCAATATGTCAGAAATGGGGAGTTCCGGACGTGGATCTGTTTGCGTCCAGGTTCAACAACAAAATCAACAACTTTGTATCAAGGACAAGGGATCCGATGGCATGCGGAACAGATGCCTTGGTCTTTCCGTGGGATCAGTTTTCACTGATCTATGTGTTCTCTCCTGTTCTGCTGCTTCCGCATCTCCTTCGCAGGATCAAGCAAGAAGGGAAGGAGGTAATTCTTGTGGCCCCAGTGTGGCCCAGGAGATCTTGGTTTGCCGAGATCATAAAAATGGTGGTAGGGGACCCTTGGACCCTACCACTGTGGCCAGACCTTCTCTCGCAAGGTCCGGTATTCCATCCTACCTTACAAATGCTAAATTTAATGGTTTGGCTATTGAGACCCACATTCTAAAGGACCGTGGGCTACCAACTTCAGTAGTTTCTACTTTGGTTGATGCCAGGAAGCCGGCCTCCAGAATCATATACTATAGAGTCTGGAGGGCATATGTCTCCTGGTGTGAATCCAGGGGTTGGCACCCTAGAAAATATGTCATAGGTAGGACCCTTGAATTCCTACAGATGGGATTAGAGATGAAGCTGGCCTTGAGTACTATCAAGGGCCAGGTGTCGGCCTTATCAGTATTTTTTCAACGTTCACTTGCTTCACACTCGCTGGTTCGTAACTTTATTCAGGGGGTAACGCGGATTAATCCTCCAGTTAAATCACCCCTGAACCTTTGGGACTTAAATTTAGTCCTGTCGGCTTTACAAAAACAGCCTTTTGAGCCTATTCGAGATATTCCCTTGGTCCTCTTGACAAGGAAAATAATTTTCTTGGTTGCCATATCTTCTGCAAGAAGAGTATGAGAGTTGGAAGGTAGTGTCAGGTTTTCATTTAAACCAGGATATTGTTCTGCCTTCATTTTTTACAGAACCTCGTTGTGTGGAAGAAAAGTCACTATATTCTCTTGATGTGGTGAGAGCGGTCAAGGTCTATTTGAAAGTGACCGCTCAGATTCATAAAACAGATGTTTTGTTTGTATTGCCAGACGGTCCTAAAAGAGGACAGGCAGCGTTGAAATCTACTATTTCTAAATGGATCCCTCAAGTGATTGTTCAAGCTTATGGTTTATTAAGGAAAATTCCTCCTTTTCATATTAAAGCGCACTCCACCAGGGCTGTTAGTGCTTCTTGGGCAGTGCATCACCAAGCCTCCATGGCTCAGATCTGCAAGGCCGCAACTTGGTCTTCAGTCCATACATTTACCAGATTCTATCAAGTAGTAAAAGGTCATGAGGATATCGCCTTTGGGCGCAGTGTACTGCAGGCTGCAGTATAAGTCCTCTAGTCTCTTGGTGCCCTACTTTTGTTGTGTCTCCCTCCCTTCAGTTGCCATTGCTATGAGACATCCCACATAGTAACTACTATGTCTCTGTGTCCCGTGATGTACAATAAGAAAATAGGATTTTTATAACAGCTTACCTGTAAAATCCTTTTCTTTGAAGTACATCACGGACACAGAGGTCCCTCCCTTTCTTGGTATACACGTGTATTGCTTTGTTAAAAAACTGAGGTACTCCCAGTAGTGGGAGGGGTTATATAGGGAGTGCACTTTTTGTCTTAGGGCGTGCCAGTCTCCATCACCTGAAGGTGGCCTATAACCCACATAGTAACTATGGCTCTGTGTCCTGTGATGTCCTTCAAAGAAACGGATTTTACAGGTAAGCTGTTATAAAAATCCTATTGTTTGCACACTGCTTAATATTTAAAAAATAACAAAAAGTTTTTTAGTGACAGTAAAGCCAGGATGTACTCTTCAGCTACCTTTCTGAAACTGGTATTCTTCTTTTAATGCCAAACTCTAATGACGAAAATTATCCAGACGACACCGAGCTCCTGTATAGGTATAATGTGCCAATGGGTGGTAATGATGCTTAACAGCTGATTCAGAGAACATTTCTACCATTCAGAGTGCATAGAAAAAAGTGACATCCTCTGAGATAATAGAATTGAGAGCCATTTATTGCTAAAAGATGCTCAGAAAATAACCCACTCTGACACCCTTATTTGACTTCCAAAAAAACAACATGACAGGAGAAAGCTATATTTAAGAAATAGGAGAAAACAACACTTGGCTGACTATTAGTCATTTTCAACACAAAGAAAACATAAAGGCATTTCATAACTGAACACGAAGAGAACAATGTACATTTCTTTAAAAATATATTTGTTTGTTGAGCAGGCAATAATCACTTTCTTAAAAAGCAAAGACAAAAAACAAGTTAATATTTTAAAAATAATTACTTCATGTAAACAAATATATTACCTGGTATGTAGCTGGCTAAATCAACTAGTGGCTATTGTCTGCGATGATACTAGGTGGTGAGACAGTGTGGCTGCGGGCATAAAAGTGGGCAATAGATAGAGAAATCAAAAGTGCTAATTTTAAAGGCTTATATCCAAAAGTGTTTGGGGACCTGGGTCCTGCCCCAGGGGACAAGGATCAATGCAAAAAAAAGTTTTAAAAACGGGCTTTTTTTCGGGAGCAGTGATTTTAATAATGCTTAAAGTGAAACAATAAAAGTGTAATATTCCTTTAAATTTTATACCTGGCATGCCGTTTTTATCAATGAAATGTAACGTGTATTGTCAGACCGGCAATTCATTAATAGCCGCGAGTAGTTTTAAATGCACTGTAGTATCATGTGAGGTGCAGGGGGTGCCACAAGGAGATTGGGGGAGAGGGGGATTTGTGTTGGGTGGGGGAATTTTGGGGGCAACGGGGGTAAGAATTGTTCTAGGAGGGGAAATGTGGGGGTAGGGGATTTGTGCTAAGAGTAGTGATTTTTTTGGGGGGATTTGTGCTGGGAGGATTTGGGGAGAGAGAGTATTTGAGCTGGGTGGAGGTGGTGAATTTGTCCTGGGAGGAGGGGGAATTTATGCTTAGGGGATAAGCATGAAGATTAGTGCTCAATTTATATATTTATTTTTTGGGAGGGGGGGGGACACGGGAAACATGCGCCCCTTTACAGGCATACTATAGACACCCCCCAGGTACGAAATTTAAAGGAATATTACACTTTTATTGTTTCACTTTAAGCATTATTAAAATCACTGCTCCCGAAAAAACTGCCGTTTTTAAAACTTTTTTTTGCATTGATCCATGTCCCCTGGGGCAGGACCCAAGTCCCCAAACACTTTTTTTTGACAATAACTTGCATATAAGCCTTTAAAATTAGCACTTTTGATTATTCATGTTCGTGTCCCATAGACTTGTCCCATAGACTTTAACGGTGTTCGCATGTTCGAACAAATTTTTTGCCTGTTCTCAAGTTCTGGTGCGAACCGAACAGGGGGGGTGTTCCGCTCATCCCTAGTGGCAGCTGTCCTGAGAGAAAAGCCAGCTCTGTAACTAGGATGAAAAGAAGAGGAGGGGAGTTCTCCCCTTCATTTACTGTCGGGACAAGGTCATTTTAGAGCCCAGGGCGAACATGTCAAACTGTGCCCCCCCCCAAAAAAAGCATTATGCGATAGGAAAAATCCCCCCCCTCCCAAAAAATAAATATATAAATTGAGCACTAATCTTCATGCTTATCCCCTAAGCATAAATTCCCCCTCCTCCCAGGACAAATTCACCACCTCCACACAGCTCAAATACTCTCTCTCCCCAAATCCTCCCAGCACAAATCCCCCCCAAAAAATCACTACTCTTAGCACAAATCCCCTACCCCCACATTTCCCCTCCTAGAACAATTCTTACCCCCGTTCCCCCACCCAACACAAATCCCCCTCTCCCCCAATCTCCTTGTGGCACCCCCTGCACCTCACATGATACTACAGTGCCCAGGGCAGCCTCCCCTCCTGCCCACCCCTTGTCCCGGCCTTGGCTGTTAGCGTGCATGGAGGAGTGATTGCATGCTGCAGGACCCCACAGTCAGGGAAAACACACACAAGCCCACAGGTAGACAAAGTTGAAATGATAATATACAAATTACTTTTGATTGGCTTAATATATATTTTACAGTGCTACATCTTGAAAACCCTGCATTCAAAAAAGTGTAAACTATAAAATTCGTATAAAGTATTGCCTATATTTTCACTTTCCTCCTGCTATCTATAGCTAACACGATGAATCACTTTACTACCTGTAACATGAAGTAATGACATAAAAATCATCTGTTGTGAAAAGCTGTACAAATAACTCAGCATAATTAAATACTCAAGTAATTATCAAATTATTAAATCAAATACTATGAAGCACCGCTGCTTGTGTGATAAGGGAATTGCACTGAAATAATAATCAAAACAAAATTTTGTATTCAAATAAAGATGTCATAGAGGTGATGCCCTTTAATATCTACCTCCAAAAATGTCATATATATAAACAGCAAGAATGGGCATATTTAAGTACAGAATTTAAACAACGCAAAGTGAAACTTTAAAAAATGTTAAGTTCTTTAATGTTAAGGCCTCATGCACACAGGACATTTTGCAAATTCTCTTAGAAGCCTTTCCCCCTGGCAGCAGTGCTTTGACAGAAAAAAAAATGCCTGATGCTTGTAAAAGTATGTAACGTGTTTCGGCAAGAATAATAATTGATTCTGGTCATTGATATGAATGAATGCTCAAGTGCTAAATGCGCCCAGCATTAAGGCACGTTTACAAGCCTCAAACGCTTTTCTGCCAAAACTCTGCTGCTCCTGGGTGCACTGGCAGTGGTGTTTTTCTTCCTGCCTCTAAATGCCTCCACCACTAAACTCCTCTAAAAGCCAATGTGTGCATGGATGCATAGGCTAACATGCAGGGGAGTTTAGAGGTAGAAAAAAAAATGCCAGGTGCCCCTATGAGCTGAAAAAAAGGCCAGTGTGCTTGAGGCCTAAGGCTGCATGTACACTTGCCTACCCTGAACGCAGCCGTGGGAAAATGCAAAACATGGCAAAAATGATTTTGCCACGTTTTGCATTTTCCCACGGCCAGCTGTCAAAACGTTCCTATCCTGAACGCAATTCTTCCACGTTCAGGAGAGGGAGGTTTAACCTCACCTAAACTCTGCTAAAAGTCTATTTGTACATGGACACATAGGCTTTCATGGAGTTAGATTTAGGGACTTTGGCAAAAAAAATGCCAAAAGCTCCTAAACTCAAGTTTAGGAACTGCCAGTGAACATGAAGCCTAAAACAGAAAGCATGATTAGGAGAAAATACATAATAACAAATGGAATACAAGTTTATAGTCTTTTACGGCTTCTGCAGTCAGTATAACGGTGGAAGTACCAGCATGTAAACAATCTCCCAGCCTCCATAGCAGTTGGGAGTTTGTTTAATGTTTTTTATCCCGATTGCTATGTAGTAGAAGTGATATTTGGTCGGTCCCCTATATAAACTATACGTATATATGAACCATGACAAACTATGTGTTGGATGTAACGATTCAGAGCCAACTTGAAAGTATTAAAGTGATTGTAAATGATCATCTTGTAAAACAACCCATTCAGTTTATAATAGAAATGAAAGGCAAAACATTTTTGTATAGATATATAAAAAAAAATTATAAACACCCTTTTTCCCTTTTTTATAAGTGTTCACATTCCCTCTGTTCTCAGCTGCACGAGAACTGGGGGGAGAAGCAGCAGCACACTGAGCTTGACAGTGAATGACTGTGAGGCGGGGCGTGTCAGGACAAGTCTGATCATTGAAGGAGAGTACACTGAGCTCCCAGCATAGCTAGAGAACTGACCACGGTGTGCTCTCCTGCTTAGTGTAGTCCGTTTTTAATAGGAAACTATCAGAAACACCAGGGATTTTACACAAAGGAAGCAATACAAAGAGAACAGGATACTTTTTCATACAAGTACATGGTACAGAAGACACATATCAGGAATATGAAGTGTTGGAGTAACAAACACTTTAACCACTTAAGGACTGAGCCTCTTTTTGAGATTTATTGTTTACAAGTTAAAAACGTTTTTTTTTTTGCTAGAAAATTACTTAGAACCCCAAAACATTATAATTTTTTTTCTAACACCCTAGAGAATAAAATGGCGGTTGTTGCAATACTTTCTATTGCACCGTATTTGCACAGCGGTCTTACAAGCGCACTTTTTTTGGAAAAAATACACTTTTTTTGAATTAGAAAATAAGATAACAGTAAAGTTACCCCAATTTGCGGGGCGTGGCCTGGCTCGGGATGTGAGCGGACGTGTTCCTGTGTAGCTCCGGTCTCTCCCTATACAATCCTGCTCCATCCTGATCATCCATCGTCGGCACCTGACTCCTTTCTTGCCTAATCCCTTCAGGTGTGTCTTGTGCATCACTGAGGGGCATTTTGGTTGATGGGAAAGCGGCGTACGAAGAAACAGCCTCCGGTAAAGATGAGCATCGCTACACGCTCCTGCCAAGATGGCCGCCGCCATACTGTACACAGGCCTAGCTCATCCCCAGCCTCCACTCTGGATCTCTTCGGTGACGGCCTGGACGGATCCCCACCACCCTCCCCAGAGATTCCGGACCCTGCAGCCACCCCTTCGATACCGACCCCGGGCTCGGCGGTCATGGATGGCGCTAAAGAACCTACCCTGGCAGATGTCCTGGCCACTATCAAGGTAAACCATGCAGATTTGGTGGGGAAGGTGGATGGGCTCAAGATAGACTTAACTATTATGCGGCAAGATGTACACAAGCTGCGTGGCAGGGTTACCGAGACTGAACAACGTATCAGTGATTTGGAAGATACTATTACTCCCATTCTACCTAGACTCAATACATATGGGGGAAAGATTTCAACTTTGGAGGATAAGGTCGATGACCTTGAAAACCGCCTACGCAGGAACAACCTGCGCCTGGTTGGACTTCCAGAGCGGGTGGAGGGATCTGATCCTGTAGCCTTCCTAGAGAGCTGGCTTGAGTAAGAGTTTGGTCGAGAACAGTTATCCCCCTGTTTTGTGATTGAGAGGGCCCACCGAGTCCCCGGGCGCCCCCTACCAGAGGGACACCCCCCACGTACAATGGTGATTCGTCTCCTTAATTACAGGGACCGCGACTCCATCTTGGGGGCCGCCAGGCGGAAGGGAAGTCTCCGCATTAATAATGCAGTGGTGTCACTTTTTCCAGACTACTCAGCGACAGTCCGCAACCGTAGAGCCAGCTATCAACGGATCAAGCAGAAGCTTCGGGAACAAGATATTCAGTATTCCATGCTTTTTCCTGCCACCCTTCGGGTCACTTATCAAGGGAAAGCTCATTTCTTCCAATCCCCACAAGATGCCATGTCTTGGTGGGAAGCATTACCCCACCCTCCCAAGCCTCCTGCCTGAAGCGGATCCCCACTTTATGATGGCTCCACAGTTTACACACAAGTTTCCTCTCCTCTCTGGGATCCCCTTGCCTGCATTATAATTTTTCTTTCCCCCTGTCCCCCCCCTTCTTTTTGCTATATTGGTTATGATGGACAATCTTTCCCTGTTTCAGTACGGTCATGTGCTGACCTTGGAGGATCCTATTTGTCTCTGGAGGGAGAGTACCAAGTCCTGGTTTATAACCGGACCCAAGCTGCTTTGGGACTCAGTCCCCTTATTCTATTTTGAAACATTATAATTGACTAATGACTTTTTTTGTTGCCTTTGAGCTTATAATTTTTTCCTGCCTTCTGTTCCGGGCCATGCGCCCCAGGCACGATACAAGTTTTGGGTATAGGCCCACTCCTCTTTTTTGGAGCTGGGCAGGGGAATTGATACCCCTGTTGGGTATTGAATATGACAATGTCTGTTGTTGTATGGTTGTATGTATGATGTATGTATGATTGAATGAAAGTCTGGCACTGCGACCCTTAAATGTATACGTGGCCGTGACCGGGGGAGAGGTTCTGCTTCAGACCCCTCCTGCTCCGTATGCACCCATGCTATCCACTCCATGTCTAACGTAATTGTTTGCTCGTGGAATGTCCGCGGGTTAAATTCCAAATTTAAAAGAGCGTCCATCTTTGCGGCCCTGAAACTTAGTAAACCCCATATCCTGTGTCTTCAGGAGACTCATTTAATGGGGGCCAAGGTGATGGCGCTCAAAAAACACTGGGTAGCCAGCCATTACCACTCTACCTATTCAAATTATGCCCGGGGCGTAGCCATATTAATTCGTAAGGGATTACCCTTCGTGTGTCACCAAGTTATCCTAGACCCCAAGGGGCAGTATGTTATTTTACATGTGTCGATACATGGCACACCCTTTATTCTAGTGGCGGTGTATTTCCCCCCTCCGGTCGCGGCTGCGATGTTTTCTGATCTTGATATTCAGTTTGCAAATTTGCCTAGCTGTCCTATGCTTATCCTTGGGGATTTCAACTCGGTCCTACAACCTGACCTAGATAGATTAAAACCTTTGAAGTCCGAGTCCGGGTTGCTCCGCGCATGGTGTAATACCTATGGATATGTGGATCTGTGGCGCTGGAAATTTCCAGAGGCCAAAGTGTACTCCTGCCAGTCTAGGTCCTATGCAACCCTCTCCAGAATTGACTTTGCTCTCGCCACGAAAGATTTCTTACCGGTTGTTCAATCCATAGCGTATCTTCCCCAGACGGAATCTGACCATTCTATGATACGGGTGGATTTGACTTTGGGTCATAGGCCGGGGTTTCGAACTTGGAGACTCAGCCCTCTCTGGATCTCTACTCCAGAGATAGCTGAGGGCATTCCGATTGACATGATTATTTATTGGTCCCTTAACACTGAGTCAGCTCCTGTGGGTCCTGTTTGGGATGCCTTCAAGGCCGTGGTGAGGGGTTCCTATATTTCTAGAATCAAGAGTTACAGATCTGCCGGAAGGAGGACACATGATGAGCTTCGGAAGGTTTTGGAGGAGGCTCGTGCCCGCCATGCGGGCGCCCCCTCCTCTGAAACCAGAGGCGTGCTGACTGAGGCCCACCGGGCGCTGCAGTTGCACTTGGTGGACTTGACCAGGAAGCAACAGCTGTACCTCTCAGCTCGTATACATGAACATGGTGGGAAGAATGGCAGGCTCCTGGCATATCTTGCTCACGCGGACTGTCAGGGAACCACGATTGCTGAAATTCACTTACCTGACGGATCGATTACATCCAACGCACTGACTATTAATAAAACCTTTGCGGACTTCTATGCCACATTATATAAGGGCACGGAAACCCCTCCAGAGACAGACTTTATGGGCTTCTTTGAATCCCTTGACCTCCCGGTACTCAACACCTCCCAGCAGTCCCTCCTAGACAAGCCCATCACGCTGGAAGAGGTCACCAAAGCCATAAGCCTCCTTCCCTCTAATAAAGCTCCGGGCCTGGATGGGCTTCCCTCGGAGTGGTACCAGGCGCATGCAGAGGTTCTGGCTCCTAGGCTCCTCAAATTGTTTCAAGACTCCCTTAAGTTAGGGAAGCTCCCTGAGTCCTTAAATGAAGCACTTATTGTGGTTATACCCAAACCCGGTAAGGATAACAAACACTGCGGATCCTACAGGCCTATTTCACTCCTGAATGGTGATGTAAAGGTCTTAGCAAAAATTCTCGCCCTTAGACTCCAGTCTGTCATCCTCGCCCTTATACCACCAGATCAATCTGGTTTCATGCCTGGCAGGAGCACATTTGATAATATCCGAAGGTTGTACCTACATGTCCATGAGGCGGCATGTGCAGGGCGATCCGGCTTAGTTCTGTCCCTAGATATACTAAAAGCTTTTGATACTGTGAGTTGGCCTTTTTTATGGGAGGATATGGCACGGATGGGTATTGGCCCAACTTTTATTCACTGGGTCCGCTTACTGTATGCAGACCCAAGAGCTAGGGTTCGTACAAACATGGATATTTCTGCATCATTTTCCTTGGGTCGGGGTACCCGGCAGGGGTGCCCTCTCTCTCCCCTGCTGTTCGCAATAGCCATTGAGCCACTGGCTCTGGCTGTGCGGCAGACGGCCGAGATTGGGGGCATCCGCTCGGGCCCGCTTGAGGAAAAAATCTCCTTATACGCAGATGATGCCCTGATATATTTAGATGGACGGGAAAGCTGTTTTGCAAAATTAATGCAGGTGGTGGAGGAGTTTGGTGTGGTCTCAGGACTCAAAGTGGGCTGGGAAAAATCGCAGGCCTTGGCTATCGGTCCCCCTTCCCCTTACAACTATCTACAGAGGTCATGCATCCAATTGACGCCCTCCCTTAAATACCTTGGTATCCAGATACATACTGATCTCTCTAGGTATGAGGAACTTAATGTCACCCCTATAGTCCAACAGATGACGGAGAAATTCCGTACCTGGTCGTCCTTACCCCTTAATTTAATTGGTCGCATAAACATATTTAAAATGATCTTTCTGCCAAAATTTCTCTATAGTTTTAGGGCTTCCCCGGTTTTCCTTACCAAAAAATTATTTGCAAAACTTGACTCTGCCCTGTTTACTTTCATTTGGAATGGTAGCCAACCTCGTATAGCCAAATCATCATTGCAAGCGGCCAAACCTGTAGGTCAATTGGCTTGCCCAAATTTAAGGAACTATTTTCTCGCCTCCCAGCTCACTTATATCCATGAAGGACGAACTACATAGGTCCAAAAAAACGGGTGGTTCCAGATTTTCTCCCGCTGAGGTTTGCTTTATGGCCTGGAGGGAGGGGGGAAAGATACTGGCACAATCCCAAGTCGATATTTCGCCACAGACTCCTCTGTGGCGGAACCCGAACATTCCTGAGCTCTGTGGTCATCCAGATTCGATGTGGTGGGCCCGCTATGGGATCACGCACCTCTCTCATATTTTTGAAAACAATATATTAATGTCTTTTGAATCCATTAGATTTAAATATGGCATTGCAAACAAATTCTTCTTCAAATACCTTTTATTGCGACATGCCCTCAGGACACAGTTTGGTTCATTGACCATAGAGCTCAGGGAATCCTCCATGGAGGACCTTCTGTCATTTCCAGAGATAGACAAACTTGTGACGACCTTCTATGGGCGCCTTCAGGTGACGGGTGCGGATCCTTTTCAGAACTCTCAATGTAAATGGCAAAGGATTATGCCTGAGCTTTCTGAAGAGGACTGGGAGGAGGCAGTGGAAGTGTGCTTTCAGGATATCATCAGTACGGCTGATGTCCTGATACAATTTAAGTTTATACATCACTTACATTATACACCTGCTAGGTTGGTTACAATGGGACTGGGTCAGGATATTGCATGCGCTAGAAGTAAAAGGATTGCTGCTGATTTCTTTCATATGTTTTGGGCATGTCCCGGACTTGCAGCCTTCTGGAAAGATGTTTTTTCTTTTTTCAACCGTAAGTTACATATACCGCTGCCGCAAACTCCAGAGGTCGGACTCCTGGGAGTACTAAATGATAGTGTTCCTCGCACTCATGCTAGGATGTTAATACGTATTTTATTGTTTTATGCACGTAAAACCATTTTATTGCATTGGAAAGATACTGAACCCCCTTCAGCCCAAGCCTTCTTCCGTATTGTACATGGGACCCTCCCCAAATTTAAGTTGATTTACAAGAGCAGGGCATGCCCTAGGAAGTTTACCAAGATCTGGCAGCCTTGGCTGGATGTTTCAAGGGGCTTCTGGGGGGAGGTCCTCTCCTCGCAGATATCTCAGTGAGGAGGCGAGAAGATGTGTTCTTAGCAAACATTACTTGGCATATATCTTAATGTGGATGGAAATCTGTATACGTTCTGATGAGAGTTTGTTACACAAGATGCGCCAAAATTATACTGTATTATTGGTGGTCGTGGGTGACAGATGTGTGTATGAGTGTGTGTATGAATGGTGTGAGTTTTTTCTGGTTGGGATATTACTGTTTTGTACAGCTGTACTACTTCATGACTTTTGCTATATTTTCAGTGATCTAAATACCTATGACATACATGTATGTAGAACAGTCTATATTATTGGTTTTCTTATTATTTCATGGTTTTAGTATTATTTTTATTGCAAAAATCCAAAAATAAACACCTTTAAAAAAAAAAAAAAAAGTTACCCCAATTTTTTTTTATATTGTGAAAGATAATGTTACGCTGAGTAAATTGATACCCAACATGTCACGCTTCAAAATTGTGCCCACTCGTGGAATGGCGACAAATTTTTATCCTTAAAAATCTCCATAGGCAATGTTTAAAAAATTCTACAGGTTGCATGTTTTGAGTTACAGAGGTCTAGGGCTAGAATTATTGCTCTTGCTCTACCGATTGCAGCGATACCTCACATGTGTGGTTTGAACACCGTTATCATATGTGGGCGCTACTCAAGTATGCGTTTGCTTCTGCATGCGAGCGCGGCAGGACGGGGCGCGTTTAAAAAATTTTTTTTCCTTATTTATTTTACTTGTTATTTTTTATTTTTACACTGTTCTTTTAAAAAAAATGTGTGACCTTTATTCCTATTACAAGGAATGTAAACATCCCTTGTAATAGAAAAAAAGCATGATAGGACCTCTTAAATATGAAATCTGGGGTCAAAAAGACCTCAGATCTCATATTTACACTAAAATACAATTTAAAAAAATGTAATTTAAACATTTTATTTTTAAAAATGGTCCTTTAAGAACTATGGGTGGAAGTAACGTTTTGACTTTGCTTCCGCCCTGCAATTGTATGGAGATGGGTTAGGGCCATCTTCCCCTCACTCATCTCCATACCCAGCATGGAACAGCATCCGATATCTTCCACTGCTGCCGACAGCTCTGGTAAGCAGCGGAGGGCACCGGAGCACGGTGGGAGGAGGGCCCCTCTCCCGCCGCTGATAAAAGTAATCTTGTGGCAAATCCGCCGCAGAGACCACTATTATTGCAAACCGGACCGCCGGCCAAAGAAGAGGATACTGGGGTTATAGCAGCTAGCTGCTGCCATAACAACGATATTCCTCTTCAAAGTAAGGACGTATATTGGCATGCGACGCTCTGGAAGTGGTTAAGCACAATTACCACCCAGAAATGGACCCGCAAGATGATGATAACTCCATTATGATATGTAAAAATGTTAGAAAGAATAATATATATAGATGCTTTTTGTACCTTATAATTCTATTCTAGGGTGGTCCATTTATTCTGGAATTCAATATTCCAAAAAACAACTAATTACAAAGATTGCCACATATTAAAAATAAAACAGTTTCCATTATTGATATGTGTTTGACCAATAGAGTGTTTTCTAACATAAAATTTAGAGTGTAACAGCAAAAGCAACACAACCTGCTAAACTTGACACGGACAAGAAATATGGGAAACATCTGTTCCTAACTGGGTTAGCAGGAAGAAATGGGACTGAAATCATTCAAGGATCGTTCCAAGAAATGTTGGATGCATTAGTATGAAAATAAAGGATACAGCTCTGGGATTTTCTGGCCGTTACATTTGCACATACAAAAGAAAATTCCGCAAACCAAGAAAAAGTTCCTGTTATTCTCAGGTGGGAATTAAAATGCCTGAAATAAGATTTCATTTTCTCTGTAGAACTTAAGTTTTAAACCATTTTACATAGTACCAGTGCTGTTTTAACATTAAATCAACCTGAATTAGAAATTCACACTCTGTTACGGATAAATATTTTTCACCACTGAACAAAGTGTTATATCTTAGTTGGAAGGGAAACGTTAAGGGCTAATTTTAAATATGAGTGTGGCGTTACTCCTGTAAGAACCACTAGAAATTTGCCCAGGTTTTTTTTCCCAGTAATTGCCCGGCAGCCAGGCACATGGTCACAGTCACTCTTCTGTTTAATAATCAGTTCAAGGGTGTTCTTTTTGGTGTTTTTATTTTTGGGGGCTTTTTAGTAGTAGCAACTAGAGGCAAAAAAGCCTCCTCTTTTGAGCAATTAGAGCAAGAATTGCTTCACAAAGAAGTTAGATAGACTGAGTTCTTCAGGACACCAGCCAATGTCCCCTTTACACTCACGCAGCTGACTCTCTAGCACCAGAGGGGTGACATCAGCTCGAAAAACTGTAAGATCTCTCACAGCAGTCAGTACTCACAAAAGGTCCTAGGAAAGTTTTTTTTTTCAATCTAATAATGTTTTTATTTTTATTATTAAACATACATACAAACAAATAACCATATTTAAATCATATAGGGATAAATACCCCCCCCCCCCCCCACACACACACACACAAACACACACACAAAAAAGAAGAAAATACATTGAATTACATACTTTATGGATTAATTTGACATAATATATCGAAAATAGGAAAACACACAAAAACAAACAAACCTTGCACCTCTCGGACTAAAATAGCTTAACATATAGTAAACAAAACATAATATTATGTAGAGACATGGATACATTTTACACGTCTGATTGTTCACCCCTAGTATCAAGCATTTGACTATGGCAACTTCCTCTATGTAGCATCAAATTATGTTTCTTTTACATGCTTATTTCTTTTCTACTCTTCACCCCTCCACCCCTGCTCTTTGCTCCCATCTATCGCCTCTACCTTCACTCCTCTCCATTAGGTAAACCATCAAATACAGTAGTTGATTACTAGGTTCTATCCAACATGACCATATTTTACCAAACCTTTGAGGTGTACCTCTATGTTTATATGTTAATTTTTCTCTTTTAAGTACTGTATTTATCGGCGTATAACACGCACTTTTTTTCCCCTGAAAATAGGGGGAAAATCGCTGGTGCCTGTTATACGCCGACAGCGTACCTCAGGGGGAAAGGAGGGGGACGAGTGCCGCCGGAAATCACAGAGCCGTCATCTCCTCTCCACTCGGCTCTCCATTTGGCTTTCACTCCGCTCTAACTTGGTTCGCACGTCACACACACACAGTCCCGCCTCCGCCAGCGACATTGGACCAGTGTTCTGTCTATCACAGGAGCTGGTCCAATGCTGATGGCGGAGGCGGGACTGTGTGTGGTCACTGCCGACTGAGAGTCGGGGAAACAGATGATGGCTCGGTGATTTCATATGAGATGGTGAGCTGCATTGATGGGGGAGATGTGCACAGAACAGGCTGCAGATGGGCACAGAACAGGCTGCACAGAAGCGGCAGATGGGTACAGATTAGGCTGCATTTAGGCTGCAGATGGGCACTTATCAGGCTGCATTGATTCTCACTGACCATTATTTTGCTTCAAAGTGATTTATTTAGAAAAAAAAAAATTTTATTCCTGAAACTTCCCTCTTAAATTGGGGTGTGTGTTATACGCCGGCTCATGTTATATGCCGATAAATACGGTATATAGTTACGTTTCTCAACCCATTGTTTATGGGTTGGAGGATCAGCAGATGACCATTTTTGTAAAATAACTTTATGTGCTAAATATAAGGATGCATCTCTACTGGTAATGCTCCACTGGGTATTATTCTCAGTAGGGCAAGTTTGGGCATCCCTGTTATCTCAGTGGAGCATAATAAATTTATAATTAGAGGTTACACGTAGCCTTAGTTTTCATTACCTTCTCATCAGTATAATATTATTTGTGATTTACTAATCCCCCTTCGGGGGTTACACCTGTTTTCCCCCCACCTTCTGGTCTAATTTATGTGTTATTGCCACTCAAAGTGACTTTATTATTACCAGTACAGTTTTTTAATACCCTTCATCAAGTTATTTTTTGGGGTGCACACCCTTTTCCCTAATTTTTTGGATCTATGTTATATGTTATTGTCACCTACAGTGACTCTTTAATCACTAGTATAGTTCCTCTTACACTCTATGAGCGTCACACTTTGCCGTTTCACATATTTTTACAATTAATCTGATTGTTGTGTTGGCTGCCTTTTATTTTATTTTATTTTGGGTTGGCGCAGCATTTTTCATTTTTATTTATAAATATTTTTCCCAGTAACAATGAAGCTTTGGACATCACTAGAGCATGTGGATAAGAGATCCATTAAATAGAGAGAATCGCGGGCATAACGGTGTTATATATTTTTCCCAAGCATAGAGTTTTTGTGGGCTGTAATGAGCCCTATGTATGATAAAGAGCTGAGATAACATTTGGGAGGGCGAGAGAGATGTCCTGGAAAGTGTTTCCAGGGCACGTGTTTAGTCCTCCTCATCTAGATCCTCTATGTTTCCTTGCCACTGGGCAAAACAATTTTTTGTTTTCCAGTATTCTCTATTATTTGTAAATTAGAATAAGGGTCTCCTATTAATCCTCGCTTCATGCAGGTAACTGAAATTGCCTTTGATAGAATTTTAGAGTGTTTATACTGTAATTGGATTTTTGAGCTTTGGATTTGTGGCGTAATTGAAGGTATTGGTAGAAATTATTGTTCGTTAACTGATAGCGTTCTTTTGATATATTAAAAGGAAGTAAAACATCCCCTTTATATAACTGATATAAAAATAATATGCCCGCTTTTTTCCAATCTAAAAATTCCGAAAGTCTATTCAATTCATAAAGGTAGTGGTTATCCTATATAGGCATATGTTTCGTATAACCCTTATACTGAGTAATATTTTGCACTGCTTCCCATACCCTATGAATCAAGTAAAAATTAGGGAATTTTCTTTTATTATAAAAGTGGTGAGCTACTATTAATTGAACTAAAGGGTATTTTTTGAATTGGGTTATTATTATCTTCTGTATGGGGTCCTGAATGTCCATTACCTCCCAGCCATGCCAATGTTGTAATTGTGATGCAATAAAGTATAATCTTGCATTAGGTATCACAATTCCTCCCTTATCTATGGCCTGTTGTAATGTTTCAAATCTAATTCTAGGTTTTCCACCCTTTCACACAAAATCCCTAAAAACCGAGTCAATTGTCCTAAATAATCGTAACGCCAACCATATGGGGCAATTATGCAATACATATAGCATTTGGGGCATCCACACCATCTTCACCAAATTTGCTCTTCCTACCATGGACAATGAGAATTTCCTCCATGTTTTGCTCAGTTGTCTAAATTTCACAATAAGAGGGAGCATATTCTTATCTGTATATTCTGTAATATCTGGTGTAATTACCACTCCTAGTGTAGCTCTGTTTCCCATGTTGTCTGTTGGGAGTTGTAGATTTAAAAATAGACGCCAGATATTATTCGCTGTAGATCTGTTAGGAATAAAGCTTGATTGAGCACAATGAATAAATTTTGAAATGCATCTTGATAATATAATTGCCAGTACCTTTGCCAGCAACTTGATGTCTGACGTTAACAAAGATATTGGACGAGTCAGGATTACTTGAGTCCTTACTAGGTTTCAATAAGACAATAATTACTGCTTCAATCATAGAGGGGGGTAATGAACCCACCTCCATGGCATAATTAAAGACATCGAGCAATTCAGGTAACAACACATCCTCATATTTATTATATATTTCCCCTGGAAGACCATCTGGTCCTGGTGCTTTATTATTAGATAACTTAGATGGTGCATTTGTTAGCTCGTCCAATGTTAATGGGCCTTCCAAAGCCACCCTTTCATCATTTGAAATGCTTGGTAACTCAGAATCAAAGAATCTATTCAGGGACTCCTCCGGGTAAGATACCCTACTCTTACCTCCAATATCTCTGGGGTAGTATCAGCCCTCTTATTTGAAGATGATTGTATTTCAATCATATATGATGCCGGCCGCTGAGCTTTTACAATAATTGCCAATAGGTGTCCTGTCCCTTCTCCCTCCTCAAAATATGGTTGTTGTAGGAAGAATCTTTTATTTTCTGCCTTCTTCTTGGCCACTGCTGCATAATGTAGTTGGCTATGAAGCCATTCTTTTTTATTATCTTCATTTGGATTAGTTATATATAGGAATTCGGCATTCATCATGTTATCAGCTAGAGTTTTTTCCCACTTCTTAATTTTTGATATCTGCGCAATGCAGAGACCTCGGAGATACGCTTTCAATGCATCCCAATATATTAGAAGTGAGACTGACTGACTGAGTGAGACTGAGTTTTTATTCTGGTAAGTACCGTATTTATCGGCATATAACACGCATTTTTTCCCCCTTAAAATCAGGGGAAAATCATGGGTGCATGTTATATGCCCATCCCCGCCGATCTCCACTCCGCGGAGGGGAGAGGAGTGAGCGCTGCCGATATACACATAGCCAAGTGTACTCGGCTAGGCTCGGCTCCTCTCGGCTCCTCTCACGGTCACGTCCAGTCCCGCCATTGGACCTGTGTTATGTCCATCATAGGGGCGGGACTGAGAAAGGAGCCAAGAGGAGCCGAGCCTAGCCGAGTACAGTCAGCCTTGTGTATGACGGCGGCGCTCGCTCCTCTCCTCTCGCAATCAGCGGGAATCTGCGTCAATTTTAAATAATCAGCCTGCCTGGGCAAGGCTGCAATGACACAAAGCTGCAATGACACAAGGCTGCAATGACACAAAGCTGCAAAGACACTGGGCAAGGCTGCAATGACAGTGGGCAAGGCTGCAGATGGACACTGGGCAAGGCTGCAATGATGGACAAGGCTGAAGATGGACACTGATAAGGCTGCATTGATGGGCATTTAAATGTAAGTTTTTTTTCCTTGAATTCCCCTCCTAAAAGTTTTTTTCCTTAAAATTCCCTCCTAAACTTGGGGTGCATGTTATACGCCGGCACATGTTTTACGCCGATAAATATGGTAATTAATTCAGTCATAGTTCCTTCAGATGGAGAAAAAAGTGACAACCAGTGTGGGTTCACCTTCCATAGAGTACATCCTGGACTAGTTCTAAAAGAAAAATTTAGCACTATAGGGGAATGGTCTGATATACCCCTGGCCTCATACTTACCGTAATATCACAAAGATATGGGAGCAAAGAATATGTTCCCAAAAGTCTATTCTGGAGAGCATTTTATAGCTGCTAGAAAAGCATAAACATTGCCTATTTGTTGGATTACGCTGTCTCCAGAGATCTATCAAACCGAATTCCGCTACATAGCTGGCAAAGCCGTAAGCCCAAATGAAGTTTGCTTATCCGTTATATTGTATTTATCTATTGCAGAATCCATATAGTTGTTAAAGTCACCAACCAATAGGCACTAATCTAATACATCTAATTTATCAGATACAAACTGAATATATTCTTTAAATACTTCTGTTGAATATTGCAGGGGAATATATATATTTCCAATCACATATGGTTGGCCTGATAATGTACAGTACAAAAAAATAAATCAGCCTTTACTGTCCTTCTTAATGTGTCTACATATAAAATCCAATTCATTAGATATAAGTATAGAAACTCCTCTGGAGTATGATGTATATGTAGAATGATACTAAATATTATGCCCCATACACACGATCAGAAATTCCGTCAGAAAAACCTTGGATGGTTTTTCCGACGGAATTCCGCTCAAGCTTGCCTTGCATACACATGGTCACACAAAAGTTCTCTGAATTTTCAACCGTCAAGAACACGGTGACGTACAACACTACAACGAGCCAAGAAAATGAAGTTCAATGCTTCCGAGCATGCGTCAAATTGTTTCCGAGCATGCATGTTTTTTTGCACATCCGAGACTAACGCATTTTCGGATAGGAACTTTTTCCGACCGAAAAATAGAGAACCTGCTCTCAATCTTTTGCTGGCTGGAATTTTGCCAGCAAAAGTCAGATGAAGCATACACACTGTCGGAATTTCTGACCAAAAGCCAGGCATGTACTGGCCATCGGGACTACCGGGAGTTTCCCGGTGGGCCGATGGCTCAGTGGGCCGGCTTCAGTGACAGCGGACCGCCACCCCTCCGCTCCTCTGTCTCCCCCTCCCGCCGCGCTTACCTCCTCTCCCTGTCTAGTTAGGAAGCGGACTGAATAATGACATGCTCCTCGGGAGTCGGCACTGAGAAGCTCATCATACGATCCGGAAGGAGGGCTCAGGGCAGCCACACACAGCTGTGACATAAGCTTCCTCTGCACTCGTTCTCCTGCTCTTTTCTTTCCCCACTCTCCATCCTGTCTGCTGCCACGGAGAATCTAGATGGAGAGTGGGGAAAGAAAAGAGCAGGAGAACGAGTGCAGAGGAAGCATATGTCACAGCTGTGTGTGGCTGCCCTGAGCCCTCCTTCCGGATCATATGATGAGCTTCTCAGTGCCGATTCCCGAGGAGCATGTCATTATTCAGTCCGCTTCATAACTAGGCAGGGAGAGGGGGTGAGTGCTGCGGGGGACCAGAGCAGCATGGGGGGGGGGAATAGAGGAGCATGGAGGATCAGAGCTGCATGGGAAATAGAGGAGCATGGGGACCTGAGCAGGAAAGGGGGGGAGGGAAATAGAGGAGCATAGGGGGTCTGACCAGAGCAGCATGGGGGGAATAGAGGAGCATGGGGACTTGAGCAGCATGGGGGGAAGGGGAATAGAGGAGCATGAGGGACCAGAGCAGCATGGTGGGGAATAGAGGAGCATGGGGACCCGAGCAGCAAAGGGGGGGGGGAATAGAGCAGCATTGGGGGGGAGAGGAGCATGGGGGGGACCAGCAGAGCACATGGAGGACCATAGGAGCAGATGGGGGACCAGCGAAGCACATGGGGGACCAGCGCAGCACGTGGGTGACCAGTGGAGCACATGGGGGACCAGCGCAGCATGGGGGAAAATAGAGGAGCATGGGGGACCAGTGCAGCATGGGGGGAATAGAGGGCAATGGAGACCTGAGCAAAAAAAGGGGGGAATAGAGAAGCATGAGGGACCAGAGCAGCATTGGGGGGGAGGAGCATGGGGGACCAGCAGAGCACATGGAGGACCATAGGAGCAGGTGGGGGACCAGCAGAGCACATGGGGGACCAGCGCAGCATGGGGGGGAAAATAGAGGAGCACGGGGGACCAGAGCAGCATGGGGGGAATAGAGGAGCAAGGGGGGGAATAGAGGAGCATGAGGGGGGGACCAGCGAAGCATGGGGGGACCAGAGAAGCACAGGGGTACCAGAGCAGCCTGGGGAGAATAGAAGATCAGGAGAGGAATGCAGAAGCATGTGGGGGACCAAAGAAGCATGTGGGGGACCAGAGAAGCAGGGGGGTAACAGAGGAGCACAGGGGGGGCAGAGGAGCATGGGGGGGACCAAAAGGAGCATGGGGGAGAGGACAGACAGCTGACTCAACAGCTATGGCCTGGGAGTTTCTCACTTCTGCCTAATCTTGTCCCATTAGGGGGGGCAACAAACTGATTCTTTGTCCCGGGTGAAATAATGACTAACTTCCCCACCGGTACCAGCCGTTCTACTCTAATAAAGTAGAACGGCTAATGGCTAGTGAAGCGGGAGGGGGGCTTGGGTTGCCATCAGGGTTGGCCGGGTGATTTTATGGGTGGAACTCCGCTTTAAGTTGGTAAATAACTGGCAATATGTTGATCTGTTCGAATTGTGATATTTATCGCACCATGAGCAGTCAGTACATGGTGAAGATATGTTAGTGATAATGTAACATAATAGCTGCTCCTGTCTTTTGAGGGCAAAGCTATGGGAATTTTTAAAGTACATCAGTAAACAGTTCAAACACAGTAAAATAATAATAATAATTGTTATTCACCAATTTTCTATGCATTATGACTTCAGAAGCAGTTTATGTACACATTGATCGCTTGAGTACTGTTACTTCAGATCAGTTACTTTGGATAATCATGCCCTGTACACACGACCAGTTTTGCCGTCGGAATAAACTCTGAAGGTTTTTCCGACGCATTCCCAACGGAATTCCGCTCAGGCTGTCATGCATATACATGGTCACACCAAATTCCGACCGTCAAGAACACGGTGACGTACAACATGTATGATGGGACAACACGTACGACGTCTCATACTTGCTTCAGAACATGCGTCATTTTTGGTACATCGGAACAGCATACAGACGAGCGGTTTTCCCGATAGGAATTTGTTCCATCGGAAAAATATAGAACATGTTCTCTATCTAAGTCTGTCTGAATTTTTGATGTAAAAAGTTGGGGCATACACACGGTCGGAATATATGATGAAAAGCTCCCATCTGACTTTTTCTGTCGGAAATTCCGACCGTGTGTATGGGGCATTAGCCTTAGTTCATTATTGAGCTGGTCAAAGAAAGAAGTATAAATCGAGTCATGCAAAACCATGACACACTGGGTGAGATTTACTATAATTGCTGCACACAGAATCTGGTACAGCTATGCATGGTAACCAATCAGCTTTTAATCTCAGCTTGTTCAATTACACTTTGACAATAAAACCTGAAAGCTGATTGGTTTCTAGGCAGAGCTGTACCAGATTTTGCACTCTACAGTTTTAGTAAATCAACCCCAGTGTATAATTGCACATCCCAGTATGCTCTGTCAGTACACACGGGGAGTTCCGTTTGGAAACAGCTGGGCATACATTGGTTGTTTCAGGTTTGCTTCTGTATTCTTATACCATCTACAGTATAGTGCCATAAAAAGGTACTGTATCCAAAGTGAGAGGAACATTGTTTCATCAACTTCCGTTTGCTTCACTAATATCACTTATTAAAAGATTAGTTATTTATTGACATGTGGATACAATTACACAACCTTTCTACTCCATGTATCTCACATTATACAGGTCATGTCAAAATGTAATATCTTTTATTGTTAATTTCCCAAATATGTGGTGATACACCCATTGCTTTTTTCCCTTGATTATGAGTAAACTGACTGGCATGCACATATCAGATGGAGGAAATGAAAGACAGGAAAGGAACAATGGAAGGAATAACTTTACAGCCCTGTCCAATATTTGTTTCCAGAAAAACAATCCTTTCTAGGAAAACATCTTAGTGATTCTACAAAAAACTGCTACTGCTATTTTAACCTATGTTTTACATACAGATATGGGAGTAAAAACAAGTGTTCATTGCAAGTGTTCTAAACAGATTAGGGTATGTTCATGGAGGTAAGGCTTATTATCAGGGTAACATAAGGAGCACCAAAGCCGGGAACAATGTATTCCACTTGTTGTGTCACAAATTACATTGTTATAATTGTATCCATTATATAAAGTGCCCCACATTTACAGGAATAGTCCTTCTTGAACCAACTTCTTCTATTCCTCATTTCTCTTTAAAGGGCAAGTCCAGTTTTATGAAATAAATCCAGGGGTTGGGGGATCACACATCAGCTTCTTATCTTCTGGGACCCAATGCAGAACCACACACGGTTCTTTTTTTTTAGTATTATGGAGATAATAGGAAAAGTCATAGAATTAATTTCTGCAGCACAGGCTCTGCGCCAAAACCACAACCCAATGTGGTGGGGAGCAAGGCAGTAAATGCAAGTCCGTGCAAAGTGGGCACTGGGCAATCAGATGAGATCGCTCTGCTCTAAAGTGCTGACACAGAACCAGTCAAAAAAATTGCCCAATTTTCAGCATTATAATTCCATTATTTTGATGATATCTTTTGTCCAAATATCCTGTGTCAGGAGGCACAGGCCGCCTCCGTCCGCAGGGCTCCAGGATGCATGCGCGGAGGACTCACGCTACGCCGTACACCCGTTTGCGGCCCGATGGTGCGGCGCGCGCGGGTGCACGGCGGTCCCCGTGTGCGCGCCGTGGCCGTGCGGGTGCCCAGCGGCACGTCACGCTGACGCGCTTGCCGGAGGGCTACATCTGACGGCTTCAGCACCCAGTCGGGTTGCTGGTTTGTCGTCAGCTGTACCCTGTTCCCTGTACCTGCTACTTTATCCTGTACACCAAGTGTCTGTGTGCTGAACCCTCTGCCTGATTAACGGATTACTCTCTCTGCCTGCCTGATACCCCTGACCTCTGCCTGATTAACGGATTACTCTCTCTGCCTGCCTGATACCCCTGACCTCTGCCTGATTAACGGATTACTCTCTCTGCTGCCTGATACCCCTGACCTCTGCCTGATCAACGGATTACTCTCTCTGCCTCCCTGATACCCCTGACCTCTGCCTGATTAACGGATTACTCTCTCTGCTGCCTGATACCCCTGACCTCTGCCTGATTAACGGAATATTCTCTCTGCTTGCCTGATACCCCTGACCTCTGCCTGATTACTGGATACTCTGCCTGCCTGATACCTCTGACCTCTGCTTGAATAAACGGACTTTGCTCTGCCTGATACCCCGGTTCTGACCTCTGCCTGAATTACGGACTTGTGCTGCCTGATACCCCAGTTCGGATCTAACCGCTTGTCTTTGCAGCTCCTCAGTACCCAACGTATACCCGGACCTCCCTCCGGCCCTTCAGGGATCCCACCACTACCGGAAGTCCGTGCCTCCACGTGTCCCCAACTCCTGTATCACTTCCAGGGGTCGGGTGCGCGTGGTCGTAAGGGCGAGCCGCTCTCGGCATCTTGGTCTCGGTGAGTATAAGTCTTGACAGTACAAACCAGCCAGATGTCCGAGGCCGACAGAGCGCGCTCTCCTTTGGAGATCCTGTGTCAGCAGGTGTCCACGCTGGCCGACTCAGTTCAGAAACTGCAAGAGGGGTATACTCAGATTGACAACCGCCTCCAACAAATTACCGGGGTACTCCCTTCTGCCGCTGCAGCTCCCGTACCCAGCAATGAAGGTCCGCTTCCCCAGGCCACCACCAACCCTACAGTTGTCATGGCACTTCCTGAACCTAGGGTCCCTACACCTGAACGGTTCTCAGGGGACCGTAAAAAATTCAGGGCGTTTAAAAACGCATGCTCTCTTTACTTTGCCCTTCAGCCCCGGACGTTCGCATCGGAAATCGTCAAAGTAGGATTCGCAATCTCACTACTGTCAGAAGAACCTCAGGCTTGGGCCCATGGCTTAATGGAACAAGGAAGCCCTGTGTTGAACTCCATAGATACCTTCTTCGAGAGTATGTCCAAACTCTATGACGACCCTCAGCGGAAGGCTACAGCTGAAGCCATCTTACATCACCTGTCCCAAGGGAGGAGACCAATTGAAGACTATACGGTAGAATTCCGTAAATAGGCAGCCGACACAGATTGGAATGAGTCGGCTCTGCGCTACCAGTACCGTCTAGGCTTGTCTGAACTCCTCAAAGATGAACTAGCCAGAATGGAGACTCCCGATTCCTTGGAAGAGTTAATTCAGGCAGCTACGAAATTAGACAGGCGCCTGCGGGAGCGTCGCTCAGAGCGGTTCCAGGGTCCACGCCCTACGTGGACGCCATTCAGAGCCTCACCCATGCCGCCACCATCTCCTACAACACCTCCCGAAGCTGAACCCATGCAGCTAGGACTGGTCCGGGCCCCACTAACTTCAGAAGAGAGGCAATGCAGACGGCAGTCCAATTTGTGTCTCTATTGCAGGGGAGCTGGACACTTCCTGCGCAGCTGTCCAATAAGGCCCAGTAAGTCTTTTCAGCCAAAATTGATGAATTACCAAGACAATAATGCTCCAAAGTCTTACGTGATGTTGTTTGTTTCCCTGCAGCTACTGGAAGGGGAGTCTCGCCTACCCACCATCATTGATTCGGGAGCTTGTAGCTGCTTCATGGATGCAGCCCTGGCCCGCAGCCTCCGTATTCCCTTGCAAACGAAAGCTCAAGGTCTACAGGTGCATCTGGCGGATGGCTCTCTTCCTAGTTCGGGTCCAATCACCCAGGAGACTCGGCCTATTCTAGTAACCACCGACTCCGGGCATCAAGAGCTCCTACGGCTTGACCTCATCCATTCTCCCATTTTCCCAGTCATCCTAGGCCTGCCCTGGTTACAGGCTCATGACCCACAGATCCAGTGGAGCACTAAGTTGGTATCTTTTTCTTCTCCATATTGCTCTGAACATTGCCTCCCTTCGATTCCAAAGGTTTGTGCTACGGTTACGGTTCCATCAGATAAACTCCAGCAGATCCCCGCCGAATATCTTGAGTTCCAAGAGGTCTTTAGTAAACAAATGGCCGACCGCCTACCACCTCACCGGCCTTATGACTGTCCGATCGATCTGCTGCCGGGGTCAGTGATTCCGTTCGGTCGCATTTTTCCCCTCTAAGAGACTGAACTGGAGGCTCTCAAGCAATACATCAATGAGAACCTAGAAAAGGTTTTTATACTTCCCTCATCCTCACCTGCCGGAGCAGGGATATTCTTTGTTGGGAAGAAGGATGGGTCCCTTAGACCTTGTGTGGACTACCGGCAGCTTAACAATATCACCATCAAGAACCAGTACCCACTGCCGCTTATTCCGGAGCTGTTCCAACGATTTCGATCCGCCAAGGTCTTTTCCAAATTAGACCTCCGGGGTGCCTACAACCTTGTTAGAATCAGAGCCGGGGATGAATGGAAGACAGCATTCAGGTCCAGGTTCGGACACTTCGAGTACTTGGTGATGCCATTCGGGCTGTGTAATGCTCCTGCCACTTTTCAACACCTAGTCAATGATATATTCCGAGAATACCTGGACGACTTCCTTGTTGTCTATCTAGATGATATACTCATTTTCTCCTCCACGATGGAGCTACACAAGGGGCACGTCAAAAGGGTCCTTACCACATTGAAGCAGCACAAGCTTTATTTGAAAGTGGAGAAATGCGAATTCGAGAGATCAGTGGTGCAATTCCTGGGGTTCATCATATCAACAGATGGGATCGCAATGGACCCCCAGAAGATACAAGCCATTCAGGAGTGGCCAGCTCCGTCCGATAAAAAAGGGGTCCAACGGTTCATAGGATTTGCCAACTTTTATCGGAAATTCATTATCGGATTCTCGGCCATTGTGGCACCCATCACCCAGCTAACCCGCCAGCACGGTTCCTTCTGGTGGTCTGAAGCCGCACAAGAGGCTCATGCTATCATTGGACTGATCCTTTCCTCTTCCACTGGACTACTGACACCATCTTCCAGGGACATTGCATTACACCGGTGTGTGTATCTGCTCAGTCATCTGCACCCCTGCTTACCTGGACTGGATTGTGCTTCAGCTACATTGATACAGCTTCTACCTACAGCCCTGTGTTTTTCAGCTCTCCAGCCCTCACCATGCTCCTGTACATGCCTTCTTCTACCTTCATGTGAGTGGATATTTTGTTTAAAATAAAGTGTTTATGATAATTTCTCAGAGGCGCCCCTATTCCTTGTCTTTTCTTAGCTATTGGAACTCGCTTTTGGTTTCTTGGTGGCTGCCCTGACTGAGACTGCGGTTTTATATTACCAGTGTACACATCTGTACATCCACATTCCTGGACAATTAGGTACTATATTGTAAGGTATCTGCATATTGCGCCTTGTTACTTGTTTAGTGCCCATAAACATATCACATCTGATGTGAGCAAATTGTGAAAAATAACACCAAAACTGAAAAAAACAACAATTGAAAACATGTAGAATAAGTCCAAAACATATAGTGACAATATCACCCGTGAAATTGCAATTGTATGATAAATTATTCTAAAGAGTCCATCTGTATTTTATGGAGTCCTCGATAGTATGGAGAAAAGTATAGTGCCTGGTCCACCACCAAAGAATATAGGTTTGCCACTTACCAGAAAACCATGATCCCCCATTACAGAGGATCAGGGAAGGCCTGTATTGGAAACTGAGATAAATGCTCAGGTGCTCACCCACAAAGAAATCTATATAAATCCAAAACTTGTTTAGAGACACTCACGGATCTTGTAAAGGAGGAAGATCAAATCTTGAGAAAGATGGACTGAGCTTCATCAAAACGTTGACAATAAACACACTGCTGCTTTTGATCTTCCTCCTCTGCAAGACCCATGAATGCCTCTTCCTCACTGTGTATATACATACACAGGGGGGAAAATAATAATTTGATCCCCTGCAGATTTTGTAAGTTTGCCCACTTACAAAGAAATGAAGGGTCAATATTTTTTATCATAGGTATTTTAAATGATAAAAACAGAATATCAACCAAACCATAACAAATGTTATAAATTGAGTTGCAGTTCAGTGAATAAAATAAGTATTTGATCCCCAAGCAAAACATGACTTAGTACTTAGTGGAGAAACCCTTGTTGGCAATAGGGATGAGCTTGATGTTCGGGTCGAACACAAGTTTGACTCGAACATCGGGTGTTCGCCTGTTCACCGAAGAATGAACATTATTTGGAGTATGTGCCAAATTCGAGTGCCGCGGAATGCCCCATAATGCACTGCGAGATCGTATGACAGTGCATTCTGTGGTATACTGTTTCTAATACACTTCAGGCGGTGTAATATATATATATATATACTCTGCATGCAGTGTAGCCTAAATCTACAGTACATTCCGGTATACACAGTATCTAATACAGTGTGTACAGTTTGTACTTTAAAGTTTCTAATACAGTGCAGGCGGTGTACACAGTACTAATACAGTGTGTACAGTTTCTACTACACTTCTGGTGGTGTACACAGTATCTAATATAGTGTAGTGTGGTGTTGCAAAACAAAATATACATCATGTTCGGAAGGCCACCAAGGAGAGGCAGACGCTCACAGGCCACTAAAAGAGGGCAAGCAGCCTCTGTGTCTACATTCAACAGTGCTGGTCGTGGACATGGTGCACCCTCTGCAGGTGGCCGTGGGGCATACTTGCCCTTTTTCTCTGCTGCTGGCCGTGTTATTGAGCCAGAACATGCAGAAGAGTTGGTGGAGTGGATAACAAAGCTGTCCTCATCCTCCTCATTCTCTGTCACTCAGGCTCAGAGTAGTTTGCCTTCCAATGCAGCTGCCAAAGCGGCCTATTCCACCAGCTCCTTGTCCACAGTCACTCTTCATAGCCCCACCATCATGCACGGAGGAGTCCCCAGAAATATTCGACCACTGCTGGTGGATGCGCAGCGTTTTTTTTTTTTCAAAATTGTATTTTTATTGGGTTATCAAATAACATATATAAATTTGTAACATAATGTACAATACACTATTAATTAAAGTGTAATATAATCAGACATAATAAAAAGGAAAAACAGAATAGAAAATAACAGATATGAGTGAATAATGTTCACAGATACTAGGCACAGGTGTGAATTGCATCGCTTCCCCTTGATATACAAAATAGGTGATTTATAGGTAGAAATTCAGAACCTTAAAATCAATACATAACAATATAACAGACATGGTTTTCCACGGAGGGTGTAGATTATGCAATAGAAAATCTAATAAGGCATCAAACGATGTATACAGGAGTGGGGGAGAGGGGAAGTCAAATGGACACCATCAATGTATAGTTAATATAATTTTAGGGCGTGATGTGTGGTACAGAAGTCCCGCAATCCAAAAGATCCCATGGCTCCCATACTTTATTAAATTGGGAGATGCAGTCATGCACCAAGGCCGTCAGAAACACCATCGGCCCAATCTCAGCCACCAGGTGCAGAAATCTGGACCATGAAGGAGGCGCATTGGATAGCCAGAACAATGGGATAAGCCTCTTGGCGGCTAGCAAAATATAGGATATTAGTCCATTTGCCTTTTTAGATACACCTGAAGAAGGGAGGCCCAACAGATAATTTAAAGGATCCAGTGGAGGGGACACCCCAACCACCTTTTGTATAAGTAGATGCACATCACGCCAAAAGGGTTGAATCAGGGAGCATTGCCAAAAGATATGAAATAGAGAACCTACGTCAGACCCGCACCGCCAGCAGCACAGCGAGACTGAGGGCTCATTCTTATGGATTACATCAGGGGTTCTATACCAAAACATGAGAATCTTAATGGAAGTCTCCCTCTGAGTCACACATTTGGAAGATTTAAAAGTAGAGGACCAGATCCTATCCCACATCTGTATTGTGATAGGTCAGCAAACCAAATGGGACCACCCATGATGTGTGGTTTCCGTGAGAGGAGTCGACTCATGGAGGATACGGTAAATATATGAAATTAAATACAGTTGGTGAGGGCCCTGACACATAAGTATTCAAAGGTGGTTGGCTTATCTAGGGTCAGGGTTGGGGATTTAGAGTGGTAGAAGTGTCTAACCTGTAGATAGAAATGGAAAAGGTGTGATGGTATATCAAATTTCTCACCTAAAGTATTAAAAGTATGTAGTCTCCTTGTAATGTGCAGCAATTTGAAGGCTCGATGTTGGTTCCCAGGTTGAGGAAGGGAGTAACGTGAGCCTAGAGAGAGGGGTGCCCAAGAAGGACAAGAAACTGGCAGTCATGTTCCCCCAGCTGCAGCATACTACCAAGTTTGCTCCAGTGACAAGGAGGGAGGGGATGATGAGGTCACTGACTGTACTTGGGTGCCTGAGAGAAGAGAGGGGGAGGAGGAGGTACAAATCCAACCAGGCAGGATGTCTTCTAGGGGGCAGCTTAAGGGCAACCACCCTATTGCATCACACTGCAGAGCTCCGCAGGAGTAGGGCACTGCTAACTCCCTGCTGACTTCTAAAAGTTTCTTGATGTGGGCCTTTTTCGACACGTGTGCAGCAGATTGCACCGTTGGTGTTTGCAAACTATGTCTGAAGTGAATCAAGCTTGGCCAGAACAGCAGCCGCTTGGGCACCACATGCAGACATATGACGACCTGCCATGCAGTCCATTGGCAACAGCACTTGAAAGACACACATCAAAGAAAAAGGTGGACTTCTCCTTGCTCCTCATCTGGAATCTCCAACCCTACAATACCTTCAGTCCTTCATGGCGCACTGGGCAACTATGCTGGCAGCAGGGAAGGATGCTGGACAGGGTTCAGTGTTGCTGGAGCTTGTTCTGCCACCATGCCTCCAAAATGCTAGTGGTGATTCTGCCACAGCTCTCTCCTCCACCCCCTCCTCTTCTTCTTCCTCTATGGCCTCTTCTGCAGATTTGTCCTCTGAACCAGCGGTGCTCCGTAAGCATTCAAAGGGCTACGCAAGCAGTCAGGTTAAAAGATGCCATGCAGTGCTTGAGTTGGTCTGCCAAGGTGACAGGGGCCACAGTGGGGCAGAGATTCTGTCAGTTCTGCCGGGGCAGGCTCAGAGGTGGTTGACACCACGCCAGCCAGGAATGGTTGTATGCGACAATGGCACCAACCTTCTCTCTGCCCTCCGATAGGGACACTGGACCCATGTTTGGCACACGTCCTGAATTTGGTGGTGCAGCAGTTCTTGAGCAGGTACCCAGGCTTACAGGATGTCCTGAGGCAGGCCAGAAAAGTCTGTGGTCATTTCCACCAGTCATACAATGCCAGTGTTCGGCTTGCTGACCGCCTCATTTGTGACATGCCCACCAGGTGGAACTCAATGTTGGCAATGCTGCAGCGGCTGCATACACAGCAGAGGGCCATCAAGGAGTATATGGCTGTCCTGGTGCGAATATGGCACCAGGACAGCACTGTCCTGTCACCATTTGAGGAGGCCACAAGGATGGTGATCAGCGACAATTCATGCATCAGTGACACTGTCCCTCTAGTCTTCCTGTTGGAGTACACACTTCATTGAATCATGGACAGGGCACTTGAGGCAGAACAGCAGGAGGAAGAGGAGGACTTCCTTGCCTCTCCAGGCCCCCTTTATCCAGATAACTTTCCTGCCGGCCCGCCAAACACACAGGAAGAAGAGGAGGATTGTGTCAGCATGGATGTAGAGGATAACACTTAGCAGCAGTCTTCAAGGGATGGTTTTCAGTCCCCAGAAACCCAAGGAGTTGTACGTGACTGGGAGGAGGTAGGTACAGATCATGTGATCCTTAGTGACCCAGAGGACTCAGAATCGAATGCCTCTGCAAACTTACGCTGCATGGCCTCCCTGATTCTGAATAGCCTGCAAAAGGACTCTAGGATTCGTGGTATCAATGAGAGGGATAATTACTGACTGGCAACCCTTCTTGATCCACATTACAAGGGTAAGGTTGCAGAACTCATCCTGCCTTCGCAGAGGGAACAGAGGATAAAACACCTTCAGGAGGTCTTGAAGAAAGGTTTGTGCAATGCATTTCCAGACCCTGGGAGGTTACAATTTTCTAGAACTGGACAACATGTTGCTGAGGCTTCATTCAGTCAGAGGAAGAGCGATGGAAGGGTTGACCAATGCCTTTAAATGATTTTTAAGTACTCAGCGCCAAGGTCTGATCGGTTCAAGCAACCATTGCCAGCGTCTGCATTACATGGTGCAGGAATATCTAGGGGCAAGAGCAGGCTTGGAGACCTTTCCAACAGAGCATCCACTGGGTTAGTGGGTCTTGAGGATGGACCACTGGCCAAAACTTGCTCAATATGCAATTAC